>CAJPEX010000821.1:0-79200 GCA_905338405.1 Notodromas monacha
TTTTTTCTTTTGCTTCCGCACATGAATCATCACCAGCACGAACAAATCACCATACTCAGAAAATTCATACAAAACACTTGAAAAACAAAATCAACGCGACTATGCAAAATGAATCCGGCGTCGCGACAATTTGAGAGCTTATTTCTAGAATTTTTCATTTTTTTTATGTATACAATTTTCCGAATTTTACAGTATGCGTCTGCATAAAAAACCAAGTGCATACATCAGTTTCAATTTGTTCATTCTTATCATCAGGGATAATAAGATTTGCTAACGTTTGTTTCTTTTTTTGGTCCCAAGAACTAAGAAGTAAGAACAGAGGGTATTTATTTTTCTCCCGATTGAAGCGAAACGATTTTCATAGCAATTAAAATATGTTTCCATTTTAATGCATTTCTAGTATGTCACTTATTATTTTGGCTACTTTTTTTATGACAGGACTCGTTTTTAAGAACCAATCCTTTGATATCAAACGTGCTCGTCTACAAAGTCATTCGACATTCTTGAGACAGTAATTTGAGCGTATATATTTTTCTCCAAAGGCCTTCTCGACTTTCTTTTTTTTACAAAATTTAGAATTTATTTTGCATTGGCCATATCTGCAAGCAAGGTACAGTATTTCCGAAAGTTCGTCCATGTAAGGTTTCAAATTCAATCACTATAAGAAATCTACGAGGGAAAGGCATGAATCGATGTAATATTTTCACGAATTGAAAAAGGCCTCTTGAACATTCCACGATATTTTTTCGAGGAACAATTCTTAATACCTGCTGTATACTTTCTTCTCATTACTTTCCACCTTCTTGTTAAATTTCTTTAGAATTCAAGAAAAATTTTGAGCTTGTTTTAGAGCAAGGATTTTTGGATAATCGATTGATTTGAGTTCCACTGATGGGATAATTTATGTTGTGTGACTAAAAAAAAAAAGCAAGTCCTGATTTATTCTTAAAATCTTCTTTTGAGATCCACGCACTGCTGAAACTATAAAAGATCAAAAAGATATACAGTGAGACCCCAAGATGCAGACTTAATTGGTGCATCAAAGGTGTCCCCAAGTTGAAATGCCTCTAAGTTGAGTCTCATTTTCCCTTAGACTTACGTTATATAATTTTTAATTGGTGTTTTATGGACAAAATACTCACCATAATTCCGTGATAATAGAATTTGTCTCCCAATTGAAGCTGATTCAATCAATATATTTCAACACAATATGGGCATTTGGGGAATTGAATACTGATACCTCTGATGTGCAGTACATAGAAATGTTGGCATTCTCTGCAAAAATAACATTCAAGTGAAAAAGAAAAAAGGAAGTCTGTCTATGCCGGAGGTAATTTTTTTTAATCAGCTAAATGGATGGTAAATTGGTGAGAGAAATTCCCAAGAACTTTTCTTACGTCAATTTTAGGGTTTGAAAAATCTGTTTCTTGTAATTTGGCCTGAAACTTATTTGCAAATTTATCACAAAATGTCCCTATATGTCAAGTCAATTCCCTCATGTCGGGCATTTTTATTAACTTTTTATAGGAAAATAAGTGTTCCTATATGTTTAATTATCCGCATGTCGGGGTCTCACTGTATATACACACTTGACCAAGTCTCATCCTGGCTTCGTTTCTTTCTTTATGTTCCGACGAGTCGTTACATTTATTCGAATTAGGGTTTATATCACATGAAGTCGAGGTTGGACCACTGGAAGGCGGTCGGGCTGACCGGGACGCGGTGGATGGCGAGTCGGGCGAGCACCGGACAATAGATGGCGTTCACGGTCGCCGCCACGGCCACGACGTACGCCCAACCCATTCGACAATGGCCGCCCTCGTAAACGGCGGCCTGTTCGCCACACACGAGTCGGCCGGCTGTCGAGTCCAATGACAGCGGGAAGACCAACAGGCCCGTCGTCTGCAAGGCAACTGCATATATGGAAAGATAGAGAGAGAGAGAAAAAAGAATAAATAAACACACTGTGAACAGGCAAAACCATAGGCACCTGAGTGGGGAAAATGGTGCACACTTGGGATATGCATGTATTTCCACACAGTGACCCTGTTGTGCACCTGAAGTGTACCGAAGTTATTCTTCTGCACATGCGTATCCCTAATGTGCACCAATTGTGTGTTCACACCAGGATTACTCAGGGTCACATTTGTAACAAATGAGTTACACGAAGGTTACAGTTGGTGCATTTGTGTGATACTCCTGTTTTGTCACATTTGTGCACCAAATGTAGCCCTGGGATGGTAGCAACATTTCATCTACAGAGGTGCATCCGTGTAACCCTAGAATAGCCCATGTACACCAGTTTTGACCCCAGTGTGCACCAGTTGTGGGGTCACACAAAGAACAGCTCCCCACTTGGGCGCACAACAAATGAATGCTCTTTAATAATATAAGTGTTATTTAGGACTGCTGTGTGCGTCATAATTTTTAAATGCATATCTTCTAAATCTAGATCTTAAATCTTGAGCAGACATATTGAAATTTAAAAATCAATTTTGCACATGTACAATAATGATACTATGTCAAATGTGGACGTAATTATGCATACATCTGCTCAGACGGCATTTCCATACGTCAGATCACATTTTTGCACAGACTTCAGCAGGAATGTTTTTCAAAATATTTAAATAACTTCCCATGCACTTTGCCAAAACATTGGAAAAAGTCCCCCAAACATTTTAAAAGCTATTTTTTCTTGTCTTAGAAATACATAAACTTATACATGTTCTTATAGGAAGAATAAAGAGAAAAATACAGAATTGCTTTTTGACATTGAGGAGTCCGAAAAGGATTCAAAACCAACCTTTTAACCTTATCCCCTGTGTCGAGTGCATCTCAAAGTTTTTATTGGTTGAAACTTGGCTGAAAAAAATTCAAGATTTGTTATTATTCTTTGCTTCCATCTGTATATGAGAAAATTCTCAAGTGAAAAAGAGGATTTTTCCAAAATATTTTAAACTGCTGGATTTAATTTGCTGGGTCTAATTATTGCTGCTGTAATCTCATATATGGACATTTGCATTATGGATTTGACTTCTTGTTGTGTGGCACCATCTGTAATTCTGGGTTCCATAGATAACAAGGAGTAGATCTGCAATTTTAGCAACTAAATAATGGCTTACCATATTTATGTTCTGTCTACTTGTACACAACTTGTTCAAGGAATGAAAGAAAATGACTGTATATGTTGTATATACATAGGGGATCTACAGGCACCAGCAGCAGCTGGTTATCCGGTATATATAGGCAAGGTTACGTAGGGCTGACTCTTACAGCCCCTCCTCTTTTTTACAAGCAACTCAAAAATGAAGAACTATGCTCTTATAAATAAAATAAAAATTTGCATAGGAAAGGCTAGAATAATTGCCCAGAAGAGGAATACTGCATGAGTGTTGTGGATTTAAACACCTTATTCAAGCTTTATAAGTCCTTTTCACAAACCAACTACTGTATAGTAAATAAATCTTGTTAAAAATACCATTACAACAAATTTTTCAATACTGTATAACAAACTTTTTCAAAGTCCTAGCAGAAATCCTACAGGGTACATGTTATAAAAATTTTGTTATAACAAACTCACCAATTCAAGTATAAACACTTTTTTTGAGAACATGTTGTGATTTCTTAATGAAAAAATCCCAAATGAAGGCAAGCACAGTCTCAAATTTTCCATTCAACATGTGACTGTGACTATGGTTGTTGGGAGATAATGTGGAATTGATAATAAAAATTATTCAAAATTCACCTGAAAAAATTATCTTTCAAAATTGTTTTCTGGTTTGGGAAAGATGGAGGGGGGGATTGAAAAAATGAACCCAACAAAACCCATGTAAAAATGGTTTCTATGCTTGAGAAACAATACTGATACTTGAAAATTGCAAGCTGTTTTTAACATCCACCCTTACAAATCTGTTCAGGAATTGCATGGAAAACCGTACTCAACCAAAAGTGCTAGTGAACACCTGTTATTCAGATTAATTACTTGTTATTAACATATACATTTCTTTTTGAAAATATCAGATTTTTAAAATGCTGATAAATATCTGAAAAAGCCACAAAAGGAATATGTTTTCAAAATTATGCAGGTTTAATTTTCAGAAAATCTTCCCATCAGTCATATATCTTGAAATTATTGATACTGCATAACAAATAATCTCTTATAACAAACTTTTTCTGAAGTCCCCATGAGTTTGCTGTAACAAGATTTTACTGTGTATAATGAATGTATACCACATATCATAATAGAGCCTTTTGTGAGTTTGTAATTTTCAACCATTACTGAAAAAAATGAAATACCAGTAGATGAGTAAATACTGTACTGTATGTACCATTTTTGAAAAAAATATGCTTTAAAATGTTGGCTACGCATCCTGCATATAATACTGTACTCAAATAAACTGTAAAATTTCTGAATTTCTGAATAGCTGGAAAAGTTACCAGATTTTGTTACAGTGCTTTAATAATAACAGTCAATAATCAGACATCCAGAAGTGAGTAGCTTGTCAGTCAAACCCAGATTTTTTTTTGACCAGCCCTCTGTAGAGTCCTGTTAATTATACATGGCACCATCTGAAGTTCCTATATGGGCTCTTCCAAATAAATATATAATCTAATCACAAGAAACCAGAGAGGGCTAATAACCAATACTGCATGAAGGAAGATGTACAGGTGATGGTACCTCGCAATTTGACCTCCAGAAATTCATCCATCCCACAATTCCATGGTCAAATTTGCTGGAAGTTCCACTCATGATTTGACCTCTCTCCTTCAATTGGACCTGCTGCAAATCCAGCTTCAAATTTGACTTCAAGAGGTCTAACCATAATTTTCTGCAATACTGTAATTGAAGAAGTTTGAGCTCTGCTGTGTTGACAAATGTCAACCTATTCAAGCAGAATGGGTGACTGCATTTTGATTTTAAAGTTAATCTTCTATATGAGGGAATAAGTATGAGGATGGGAATTATAAAGCTTATTAATCTTACTTAATTATACACAGTTATTTTCTTGATTTTTCTTGACTAATTATATTTTATTGAATTCTTTCCTGAACTTAATTCAAGTTTAAAATGTATTCGGGGGTTTTTCTTGGCCCTCCAACTACCAAGTAATTGAGTTCCCATACACTAGAAATGGAAATGGTGTCTATATAGCAGTTTGGTACGTTTCACAATTTGACCCTAGCAACGCGGGGGTTCACTGGGCTCAAAAATAGGTTTAAAAAAATGAATACACGGTAGGTTATGATGGATGTCTGTGACGCACAAGGCCCTTAGCTAGTGGATACTTAAAATGGCCGTCGTGCTGTATTTCTATACTGTACTATATTTGTAGCTCCGCCGTGGAAATTGATTTTTAATCACACATCTTGAAGAAATACTGTATGTCCATTTGGTTTGGTGGGGGGGGGGGCGTCGAAAAATTAGGCAAAACGAAGTCTTCGGACACTTTTTATTTGAAAGTTTTCAGAAGCAGCACAACAATGTTCGATAATTGGTAGGGAAACATTTTAATTGGATCCCGCATCGTCTGCCCCGAACTGTACATAGGAGTGTAGACTGTAATAGGCCGCACAAACACTTTTATAGGGGGCTGATGTCTCTGACTATAAATAAGTAAAATTTGATTTTTTTTTTAAATCTTGGAGTCATATAGGTTCCTATAATTATTATTAATGACGACCTGGTTTTTCCACACTATGTAATTACTTTTTTCCTGAAATCCAAATGCTGTACAAAAATTATTCAACTAACAATTGTAAATTGTCAAATAATTGGAGCATTTTTCTTATGCTCAAGAAACCTATTCGCCAAAACAGCAATAAATTTCAGAAATTCGATCAAACAAAGCTGTCGCGATTTGTTGGTGAATCACAGACACTATCTTCTGCCCCTCTTCTTATCTCTATATTTTTCAAGATGGAAGCTACAAATATTCAAAATATACATTTAACGACCAATTTCAAAATTTCAAAATTGTGCTCCACCCTTCAAAATTTCTGTAAAGAGTACTGTATATGCTTGTGATTTAATGCATTATAGGACTGAATTATATTTCTAAGGGAAACCCTGATTTCCAGCGCCAACTGAATTAAATGTGAAACATTTCATTTGAAAGTGAAAAATTTGGCCCTCAAAGACTATCCATTACCTTTGCAATGTGGCCAGTGCCCAAAAAATGTACATAGTCAACCCTTGATTTTGAGCCCCCTGATCTATACTCCCACCCTTGCATTGCCACCGCAAATTTCACCAATGCAATTTTCCCTCCATTATATTTCTAAGGGAAACCCTGATTTACAGCGCCAACTCACTTATTAGTGCCACAGAAAATCTTTGTCATGTTTAAAATATGTGCAAAAATGAAAAAAATCTATAAATCTTCCTATAAGAACACCAATGGTTTATAACTATCACTACACCTTGCTCACATAAAACTTGGGCTAATTTTGAAAAAAATTGAAAAATACTTTTGTCCCATAACACCCTTCTTCATTGAAAATTTAAAAAACAACGCTTTTGTGGAAACAATGATGATTCCTTCATGGTGGCATTTGATATACTGTATACAACTGAAATGCACACAAAATCTTGAGAAACAGCTCCAATCATTTACAATTGACATTATATGTTGACAAATCTGATATAATCTGTTTGAATATTTTGAAACACAATATGGAAACAGGACATTCACATTTAAAATTATTTCTTATGAAATTTGCTTTCATAAAACAGACTGACTGGCTTAATAAATTCTGTAAAAAAAAGCTTCTTTATTTGCCTGCAGTATAAACTAACCCTCCACTTCTCACAATAATGCCCTCAATTTAGTGCCACCCTTGCTTAGTGCCATACAATATGTACCAGGCCAAATGGTGTCCTCAATTTTTTGCCACCCCTGCTTACTGTCAGACAATATGTGCCAGGACAAATGGTGGCACTACATTGAGGTTTGACTACATGATAATGTGACCCCTTGGCCACATCTGAGTTCAGCAGCGCTGGTCTACACCAGTGTTCCTCAACCTTGTTGGGCCCACAGACAGGTAAATTTCCAGACATTTTTTTGTGGACTGGCAAATTTCCCAAAAAAATTTTCAGGCCAGCAAAGTTTCATACAAGTTTCTGCAGACTGGAAAAATTTCATGAAAATTATTGCCAACTCAAGAAAGTTTTGCTTGAAAAACGCTATGGCAGGTATTTGAAAAGGTTCTGATTTTTTCAAAAACTAAGAACCAACAAAGCAGCTATTAGTAAAAAATAAAAAAAAATCAGAAAGGTGGGCTTTAAGAAAGGTTTCTCAGAATGAAACAAATTAGAAGAATTTATTTCAGCAGTTGGGAATTTGTCTGTGGTAGTAGGAAAAAAGCCAACTTTTATTTTTTCATCAGATAATTTCAATTGCCACTGTCTTTCCAAAATTGCAGATAAACATAACAGACTTCATTGTTACTTTCTATACATTTTTTATGGAGCAGAAAATTTCACAGGTCATCTGCCAACCACGGATTGGGGAACACTGGTCTACACAGCACAGTACAGTACCGTACATCATCTGAAACTGGTGTAAAGGAGAATGACTCACCCGCAGCTGCCTGCAAGCAACCGACGCCTTCAAAGAGCTGGTGGCGCCACGGCGCGGAGCCCACGAGAAGCGTGACCAGGGAAACCAAGGCGGACGCGCACAGCACCACCACGCCGCCGCCGAACAACACGCAAGTCAATTGTCGGGCCAGGCCGACCGGCCCCGAGTCCGGCAACGACGTGATACACGTGTTCTGGCCCTGACACATGAGCACGGGCCCCAGGGACCGATGCGAGATGTCCGCCGACGCATTGCCGCCGCCGCGAGTCGTGAACCACGCTGGCTGGAACAGGACGGCGGCACTCACGCCGGCCGCCACGACGGACATGACGCACCAGGCCACGGCCGCCTCCCACACAGTCACCGCGCGAAAAGACCGCAGTTGCATTTTGATGATGATGATGGAAAGTCCAGTATTCGTCTGACGAGGCCTCCACTGATGCTGCTGGTGATGACGATGGATGTAAAAATAGACGAGTTATCTGTCTTGGATGATGATCTGCTGCCTGATCCTGCTGCTGTGAGGTCATTGCTCGTCATCACTCGATTGCATCCAGCCCTGTTGCATCATCATCATCATCATATGGGCACAAACAGTGCTTTCACAGCTGGTGGCCATCAGGACTCATCTGCTGGATACAGCAGTAAAATCTCATTCCAACAAACTTGTGAGGACTTCAGAAAAAGTTTAAAACAGAGAATAATTTGGTTCAGGTATAGTACCTCAGAATATGACCTCCTGCAATTTGACCATTCCACAATTCAATGGTTGAATTTGCAGGGAGATTATTGACTTGCAATTTGACCCTTGCCCCGCAATGCAACCTGCTTTTGCCACTTTTTTTTACATTTTTATACTAATATTTTTAAATTTCACAAAGGGTCTTGCAATTTGACTGCTTTGCAATTTTACCCTAGTTTGGCAATTGAATGGGGTCAAATTGTGAGGTACCACCTGTATATTAGCAAGTTTAGCAAAATTATTCACAGGAAAGCATTCTCAAATCAGACCTGATTATATAATCAGTTAGTTCTTGCTTTTTGGCATTCTAAAATTTTTATTATTGTTTCAAAAACAAGTGATCTTCTGGAAAAAATATCAGCTGCAATCAGCATATGCATTCCATCAGCAGTTACAACAATCTCTTCATTATTGGAGGATGATATGTGGAACCATTCAAAAGCATGCTTTTCATTGATGATTACAGCGCTTCATCCATTATGCTACAAGAAGCAGGCAGTCATGTTTGTGATTGGAAATTTTAAAATGAGCCTATACATTAGTCAAGAAATGTCTACCTGGAGAATCTACTAAAAATTCCTTTAAAGCATTTGTAATTATACTGGAATTGCAAAGTTTGTTCTGTATAACAATATTGTTTCAACATGTACTTGATGGGCTTTCTGCTGGGACTCAAAAATAGTATGCTATACTGAAAAATGTCTAGCACTGTAATGGTATTTGTTGTCATGAGATTTTACTGTATATACAATACATGTGGATGTTGGGGATATTTTATAGATTTTATTTATCAACAGAGAAAATGGTTTATTTTATTTCAACAAGCGACACGTCTACATTCAATCATGAAATGAGAGAATCCAAAAATTCCTTGCAAAGTTTTTTTCTGAATGGAACCCAACAAAAATCTGAAAATACTGTATAACAAATAATATTATTAAATGAATATCTATTATGACTTACCAAGACATGTTGATTGGATATTAATGACGCGGTGCGTTCTTTTTCAAGCATCTCGTCCACAAGATTGGCGCGTATATTTTATCTGCAGGATATTGGAAACTTTCAGTGAGTCACCGAAAGGAAACCGCCATGCGTACATATATAGCATGCGCCAAACCTTTTCTTACCCCACTATCACTGTACTACTGTATATACGCGTACTGTATAATACTTCAATTTTTCAACACGAGTAAAAAACGAACGAGAAAATTTGGAAACTCCCACTGAACCGTACAGGACCAAACGTTCAAAGTGTACAGAAAGACCTTATATTCATGCGTATGGTGTACCGCACGCGGGGGAAGCCAGTGAGCTACTGAGGAGCGGAGAAGATCGCCGTTTACCCCTATACAGTATATATAACGTTACCCCCCGCATACAATAGATGAGGGACAAGACGCATCTATTCTTCTGACCGAGGGTCAGCATTACGTACCATGCATAAATGCGAGCATTTGTTGGGATTTAAAAAGAGGACGATCTTGTCATAAAAAGTTTGACTCAATCTAAACTCGTTTTCTTCTGAAGTATTGAATCGACGTTACACATTTGAAGTATATACTGTAGCTACATTTTTCTTGAAATCACCAAGAGGAAATTCGTTGCAGTCAGGTGATAGCTAGACGACAAAATACTACTGCTTCTGCGTTTGACAAACATTTAAATTATTCTTTAAAAGCAAATATATCGCGTATTCAAAAAAATATTTCTCTCTAGGCACCTTTCTGAAATGATATTTCAAAAAATATACTTGAACCTTACTAAATTGAACCCGATAAGGGGAAAAGCCCCGAATTCGTCGAAATGTCCAATAAATCTCAGTCCCTGCTGAAGACCATACAGTATGAACATCATTTTTTTACCTCCTCAGAAAACGATTTGGCTCCCATCAAACTTTTCTTTTTAGAATTTTCTATATTGTGGCATCAAATTAGGGCTTGATTTTAGAGCTCCTGATTTTGTACAAGTGTACAGAGCTGCAGCTTTCCATTTCAATGAATTCTCCAGAAGAGTTGACACCTCATCAGAATATGATCCATCAATAATTATATGTTTCACTACACAATTCAGGCTATATATACACAATAACGACAGAACCTCGTCTGAAAGTCTAATTTTTGGGGTACAGAATACAGTAAATCTTAATATCTGACGCATATAATGATGAGGATTTGTTCCATAAAAATGCTGCTTGTCTGCTGTGTAGCGATGATCACATTTCAGGAAACGTTATGACCTTCGTAAATGTTTCCAAGATAAAGCCAACGAAATCAGAAATGAACTCATAAAACTCGTATACAATTGAAACGAACAGCATAACGTTCATCATATTTAATTATTCAGTAAAAAGTATCGTTTTCTACATTTATGAAATTTTTACAAGAAGTGGAGAAAAAAATGGGAAGCAAAACCAAAAATTTCGAATGTTTAACTGTCTTTGTGCATTTTCAGCACTTCGCGAAATGCGCTCAAGAAAAAATTCAATACAAGGGGTTATACGCGCTTCCGCGCGGATCTAATTTTTACATGTCTCGAGCTCCCAGTCCATTTGAACGTTTTCCTAATTCTACCTACATTATGGAGGCTTCTCTTCGTTTTTCCTTTTAATTTTCCTGCAGGATGGACGGGCGCAGGAGCTGTACAGGTGACGTCCCTCCGCCTTGACTGGGACGAGAGTTTCGAACTGTCATTTGGTACAACTTTTGTCATCAACAAAAGTTTTCCGCTAAAACTTTTTCGTCATAACAAAATTTGCAGCAAATGTCAGTTCAAAACTCTCTCATCCCAGTCAAGGCCGCAGGAAACTGGTATGGCATCACTAGTACGGCTCCTGCGCCCTTCCATCCCACAGGAAAAAAAAAAACGAAGAGAAGCCTCCAGCAACGTAGGAAAAGGTCCAATGTGACTGAGAGATCGAGATATAATGAAATCCCCGCCGCGGGAACATGAACCCCCTTCCAGAATAAGGCATTCGCATCCGCCATATTTTTGTCCTGCAACAATGAATCACATGACAGCTTCTCAGTTTTGGGCGACTCTCCTTGATGGCTGCTGCTGATGATAGTCGACTGTGTTTTACAGCAAATAAATGTGTACTGCATGGCTTCACGCAGTACAGATTCAATACTGTACTGTACTACACAGAAGTTGTCACCAGAAAGGCCATCCTTGTCTGCAAGCCATTCCTTTCAATTGTTGAGGACAAGCAGTACTTCATTCAAAGCAGTATGGAAGACATTCCCATTCAGAGCTAAAATTTGCTAGAAGGCTGTAAATGAGCTTCTTGGCGCGGTTAGCAGTCTTAGTAAGAACCGATAAGAGAAAATCGCTGCTGACTCGATCATGGTTAAATTATAAATGTTCCCACCCTCTTTCCGCGGGTTCAAAAAAAGTATTTTAATGCTTGAAGTACTGCAAACCATCTGAATAAATCAAGTTTTCCCCAAAAATAGAGAAGCGAAAAAATCTTCCTGTTTACATACGTAACGCTTCGCATGCCTCAAAAATAAAAACACCAAGTACTGAAGGTAGACCGAACAGCTTGAAGTACACTCGCATTTTTGCCCTGCCAGAAACTTCTTCTTCTCGTCTCATATTCTCAAATCATATACAGTACAGGAAAGACCCATCAAGAATAAATTTCGCTACAGTCGTGGTGTTACCAAGAATTCAAAAGAGCATGTTCAATTAATTGTAAAATATACCGAAGCTGATCATTCCTATGCATGTTTTTTCAAACTGTTGCTTTGGAAGCATTGCCATTTTCGACGAATTCCATAAATGAGCTCACCGATCAGGTGATCTGTTCATGTCGAAAATCCTTGATCATAGAAAAGCAACAGCTTCAGAATGAAATAAAGTTACGCGCGACAAAAAGCTCGACTACGATTCGGTTTTTGATACATGAATACCGTTTTATTATTCCAGGAGGAATATAAATGAAGGAAGAGTTTTTTTTTTCAGAAGACCGGATGCACCTTCTTCCTCCTTCTTGAACAGTTCGGGTTGCGCACAGAAGCGAATACTCAACAACCATCTCGGTTTCAGGGAAACAGCAAGACACCTCAATGAGCTCTCGACCCACATCAAAGGACATAGCATAGGAATACCTCCCATCCTCTACATGCAATTGGAAAAAGGCGAACATCGGAAACGAGGAAGAAATTCCGTTTCAAATGCAAATATCCCGAATCCTAACTGGCAACTCAAAAATTTCTCGCGAATTTTGACTTTAAAGCAACCAAGCAGTTCTTTTACTCCAATCAGCACCTAAGTGACAAAAATTACAAAAGGATATCGTCGTAACCTTTCACCGCCGAAGAGTCGAGCACTAAGCTCTCGGAGATGCAATGAAAAAAAATAAAATAAACCCTACCTGTTCAGTCCCAACATCGAAGAACCGACACACACGGAAATCGTCCAAGTGTGAAAATTACGACATGGCACGATTCGGCAAGAAATGAAGAGGAAAACCCGAGGGAACAAAATCAGTCACAGCCTTTAAGAAAAAGACAGAGGAGAGACAAGATGACGGAGGGGAAAAAAAAACGATGAATCGAGTCGACACCAAAAAAAAAAAGCAAGGGTTAACATCGCAACCCGACTTCAGCCGATTATCTCCATGTACTTTCTTTTGTGTTTCGTCAGCATTTCGGTGACAGTGACGAGACGCTTCAACGCTGGCTTGGTTCGTGACATGGAAATGAAGTCTTTGAGATGATGATCACAAATATGGTGCAATGTGGCGAGGTCTCTGGCAGGGTCATGCTTCAACAGAATGTCCTCTGACGGTGGTTTCTCCTTCACATTCGACAGCTTGTCCAGAAAATATATCATCCTCTCTTTGTTCTTCAAGATGAACGGATTCACCACCTCCATGTAGCTTTCCTTTCCACCGAATTCCACCAGATTGGCCAAGTTTTGCAAGCATTTCGCTATCATGATTAGCGACCTTGCAGCCTACAAAATAAGTTCAAGAATTCTAAAATCAAGTAAAAATACGGTATAGTTTTTCATGACTCGCGAGTAAAAAATAAATTAATAAATTTATCGCTGTTAAATCATATACTGTATACCTACTCTTCCATCGGTAGTTTTCGGTTTATGAACAAAAATTATTCCGTCCACAGGAACATGAAAAAACTGATGAATTTGAATGGAAAAAAAAAATCGAGCGCCCGTGATTGCCGACAGGAAATGGCACGCGTAATCATTTTTCAAGACCTTCCGGGCGGTCTGTATTCACAAAAACTGATAAAAATTAGGAAAGCTGCTCAAAGAAAAAGCCACATATCACAATATTTTATTCGTAACTTTGAAATTTTCGGGTACAGAACAGTACAAGGAGGTGTATCAAAAACTGGACGATGAAAATGGGCTTACTGTGAAGGCAACTAAGGAAGCAGTTACTGTACAGCGAAGTCTTCGGAAATTTTCAATCTGAAATTGGATCTCCGAGGATCTGAGGCACGCACATTGTGCTTTGAACCTTTTCCTGCACAACAAGCTGAAGGTCCCTCAATCATCGTTGAATGCGTCTAAACTTCATTTGATCGTAACGTGGTGCACATTATTTTCAATTAACGAATGATGAATAAAGATTGATAAAAAATTTCCATCTATACGAAATCTCATTTTACGGTGCAGTACTGCATCACACGATTCACAAGACTTTTGAGAAGGATTTCTTTGTCGCTCGTGGTAGTTTCTAGCCCGTTTTCGATCCCAATCCTAATTCTAAAATCAAGCTTATGACGCCATCGTCCTATTCACATGAACCGACGTCCCGTCTTTCCCTTTTTCGCAAAGATAAGAGATGTCATGTAGAAATCGGTCAAAACTAGAAATGAGGGTGGAAAAAGCCTTCAAAAGCAGTTTTCACGCGTTAAAAAAAAAAGATTTCGAACGAGGCAGTCCTAAAAAATAATAGCTTCATGGCATGGAAAATAAAGAAATGGATTGAGGAGTGATTAAACTCGTCCTGCCTTGAATTTTAATATTCAATGTGCCACGTGAAGCACTTTTGTGACATCCCTTGAACAAGTTAGAAAATGAGGAATCGCCGTGTTCTCTTCAATTACGCAAACAATGCCAATTTATTGCAGGACTAGTGTACCTGGGGAGGAGGAGAATCCACCAGCAAGTTGAACTGTCTTGGATTCAATATTGCGGGACAGAGCAACCGAAGAAAGATGAAGCCAGAAATGACCCTTGTCCTAACCAAGCGTTCATGCGGCCACTTCGCAGAAACAGACCTTTGCAGACAGCCAAATACATACCGGATTGTCATCGGACAAGTTTCCTGCAATTATAGAAAATACGCCAGATTATTTATCTAATCTACAGCATTCAGATTCAGAACGCTGTCAATAGAAATCAATCAAAAGTGGAACTACGCTGCGTCGAAATCGGGTTCTTTTGTTAAACCCACTCATTGCCCTCTACGACAGTGTTCCCCAACCTTTCTAGGCCCGCGGACAGGCAGATGTCCACAGAATTTCTCACGGATCGGCAAACTCCTAAAAAATTTTCTGCGGACGGGCGCCGTTTCATATAATTTTTGCAGACTTGAGGAAGTTTTGTTCGTAAGACTTTATACCAGGCATTTGATAATATGCTTTTTTAAATAAAAATTAAGTTACTAACCAGGGAAGCAGCTACAGTGGAATGTCTAAAAAAAAATTTAGAAAGGTGGACGAAGAAAAATTTCTCAGCATGAAAAATTAAAATTATTCAGCATGTCAAAATTTGTCTCAAGTGTTAATAGGGGAAAAGCTAATTTTTATTTTTCATCAGATAATTTCAACGGCCATTGTTGTTCCGAAATTTCAGATAAAGATAACATACTTTACTGCTACAGTACTTGCAAATTTTCATGAATTTACTATGCTGAAATTTTCCCACGGACCGGCGCCGGTGGTTGGGGAACACTGCTCTTAAACGTCAGGAAAGTGTCAAATGAACCAAACCCGTAGGTCCCCTGACAAAACGAAGCGTAACCCCTCCAAACGAACCTGAATTCGAAGTTAGAAAGAATAACATTCATGTGACCGACATTTTGAGAGAGAGAGAGAAAAATATACCATTTGCGTCGCTAAGAAAGATAAAATGAACGAATTCATTCGGAAAACGCTTCTATGACTCACTCGCGGGGAATCTCACAATAAGCTCTCAAGTTTCAAATATCCGCATCTGCGGATCGATGAGAAACCACTCACAAAAACATTTATGTCGATTTGGCAGGTTTAATATCTAGATCGAGTTACAATATAAAAAAAAAGAGAATTTGATAACCTGCTTCCATCAGAAAATTTGCATTTATAAGAACTACGATGGCTCTGGGGACGAAGAGGAAAAACAATTCCCTCCTCAACACAAAATTAAATTAGTAGAGGGTTTTAAAAAACCAATGCTTACGCAAGAAAAAAAGATGGCGTCCGTCAGTTCGTCGAGTGTTTGAAGCAAAAACTCCGCATTCGCGCAGGCTTCTGACTGAGACTCTAGCTTCATCGGATTCAGCTCACAGCTTTGCTTTGACTCAACCATCTTCTTCAACGTGGATGCCAACGCCGACTCAAGGAACGGATGCGACACAATGCGCATGAACGAGTCCATGAGCGATGTCGTCAACGTTGCAGACCTGAAGAAAAAAAAAAAACACAACGCTTCGTTTCACTACCGAACTTTGAAAAACGAGTGTTGTAAAATCCGGGCTCAAAAAAATTTTCAGGAGGACTGCCAAAGAAATTTTTTCGAAATATGATGACGAAAGGATTATCCGATACAAACGTAAAAATATCAATGAAACATCAGAATCCGGCTGATTTAAAAATTAAACAGCAACTCGGCTTCAACATTATTTTTTCCATTACGTCGAATATTTTCCTTGCACCCCTGATGTTGACCGACAAATCAAATCCAAACATCAAATTTAGAACACAAAAAATGTAATCAGCAAATGAGTAATAAAGAAAACAATCATTTAACGCTCAAGAAATGCGGAACCAATAAATGGAGGAATAGCAAAATAGACGAATTGGATTATGAGTCACGTCAGAGGCACATAGTACTGAAGGTGAATCCTTCTCCGCAGGCAAAAACAACACAAATATCGGATACGCAGAAAAAATAATTTCTCCAACAGCTGATCTGGTGCCCAACATTTTGATCATGTTCGATGGATTCGTGCAAGTCCAGTCAAGTGCGAAGGATCATCAAGGCAAAGTGAATGATTTTTCGTACCTAAATACAAACCAAATACTGTACATCCATCTTACCAGAAAATGACGGTCCCATTAATGCATAATTCTAAAAACTTACAAGAGCTGCGTAACGTTTATTTCGGACTTGATAACCACAATATTGAAGACATGCATGAAATCACCGAGGAAGTCATGTATCGTAAGTAGATTAAACTTTCTCTCAATAACAAACTACAGTAGTGTACCTGAACATACCTGCCTCATTTACAATGGGACCCTAACATACGGACACCCCAACATACGGGCGATTCGATATAGGGACCCTAGAACTTTAAAAATCACCGCTCCCCCCCACCCCAAACATCTGAACAATGTTTTAAGATATATAAATTCTTAGAAAAATTGAAATCTTTTATTTTTCTAAATTTTGATATCCCTTTAGCAAATTGAGCTACTGTATTTATATCCCCTAAAGTTTAAAATAAATTTTATTACAAAATTACCTTGTTTATTAATCAAGAAGGCTCATTTCGTGCTTCTTTTTCAGTTTTTTTCCATCTTGCATAGAATGTGTACACAGTTAAGATCGAATTGCTCTTTGCTTCTTGAGCTCCTTCTGATGCCAAAAGATCAGACTCGGCGTGGTTTTCTTCTGCACACTTATTTTGTCCATCTCAAAGTAGAGGAAAACATTCATGTTCAATGTTTTGGAGACTTTATTCCTATTTTTTTTTATGATCTGGATAACCTATTGAATGGGTTCCCGTTGGAGTCCACGGGAAACGTGATTCGACACATGGACGCTCTGACATAGGGAAAAGGTCCAAGCACAACTTACGTCCGCATCTCAGGGCTCCAATGTAAAACCCTGTACCAAAATCTTTCTTAAAAGCGGAAAAAATCTTTTGTCAAGCAAGGCGTGATAATTTACCGTGCAGTACTAATACGTAATTCCCTACTAGAAAACATCCAAAAAACGTCGAACGGTAATCGTGAAAAATAATCGCAATTTGACGCGCTTTGGTACCTTGAAAATAGTAAGAACAGTTTATTGAGATAAACATCTCGGAAGGTTTACCGAAACAATGTGGACGTCTCCTCTTCGCGTTCAATTTCAGCTTCGCACAACACTTGCAGCAAATGAGCTTCTTGTCGTTCGTGCACGAACACCCGAAGCAGCGCAGCGGCCAGCGGCGTTCTGTCAGAGTGGCACACATCCGCCAGCGACTGGACAGCCACGAGATCCGCGTCAAGGAGCAGTTCCAGTAAAGCCGAGTACTCTTCTCGGGGCATCACGAGGTCGTGAAGGTAACGCACTCGCAACCGCAACTGACCCCACTCGCTGACGGGCGTGACACCCATCAGCTGGTGCCACTGCTCGTCTTCCTCTCCCGATTTGAGGTTCTGCAACTCCAGGGTTACTTCAGCTATTTCAGCATCCTTTGAACGTCGGCCTTTGTTCCAAACTGTCACGGTCACTGTCTGCACATCGGGAGGAATGTCATCCAATAGGAAATCCTCTTCCCACACTGGCTCGGATCCACACTTGCCTCGCGTTTTGCAACATTTCACCTATTAATGTTGGGAGACACTTTGAAGATCTGATCATGCGCAAGCCTGTAAGAGTTGTCAACAAGTTATCTTCGCTTAACTCGGAGAGTATGAGATGCAAGACTCGCACGGAAACAGAATGAGCGAAGCGGGAAAAAATCGTGATTCGAACGGCGGATGCGGGGTTCAAAAGAAATACTCGAGAGAAAATGTTTCAACATTTTTTGAGTAAATTTATACTGGTCATCTTAACATCTGATAGGTTAGTGATCCAGGAGACACCCTTGCTCTAGTAACTATCAGGATGATCATGCGTTGAAGCAAAAAGAATAAGATTTTCGACTCTATCCCTGAGCCCCATTATAGTTGCCTCTCACTTTTCATTTTCAGAATTAAAATCATACCAATGCATGGAAACCAAACACACAGGAAGGCGAAAAAATCTTACTTGGTTCACAGAAATGGTACAATATGGACTTGGGACTAGTTTGACAGGTAAATGCCTGGCTTCCAACACAGCAATTTGAATGCAACGAAGAACTTTGAGATTGTCGATTTTTGGGGCACGCATATTTTGCGCGACACAGTGAGGCCGCATGGCACACATCCAATCCTGCACTGAGTCAGCCGTCGCAGCGTTCAGATACGTCACAGTCGCCATGCACGGCAACTCTCGTTCCACAACCTAAACCAAATCAGAAGATACAGACGTCATACATATGAGTATGTTAGTATAACGCCCCTTCTAAATTTTAAATCGCTACAAATTAATGGTCTGATTTTTCCTTGTACAGTACAGTAAAATCTTGCTACAATAAACTTTCGGGGACTGCAGAAAAAGTTTGTTGCACTGAATAATTTGTTCCTTATTCAGTGGACAAATTTTCACATCAGACCTGCCAATAATCAATAACATATTGCTTTTGTGGCATTCTCAGGTTTTATATTCAAGTTTGAAAACCTGAGTAATCTTGAAAAAATAAGCTTCACTCATGCATTCCATCAGCGGTTGAACTAATCTCTTAATTCTGAGAAAATGATGCGCATGAAACCCCTCGGAAGCATGTTCATCATTGATTACAGTTTCCATCCATGCTATAAGAACCAGTCATTTACATATCAGATTAAAAATTTCAGACTGTGCCTGCATTAGTCAGGTAATTTCTATCTAGAGAATCTATTGAACATTCCACAAAAAGTTTTTTTTACTAGAATTCGGAAGTTTCTTTCAAAAAGATTGTTTCAACAGGCACTCTATGCGCTTTTTGCTAGGACTTTTGAAAGAGTTCATTACACTGGAAACATTTTTGGTAACGGTATTTGCTAAGAAATTCTACTGTAATCAATGATGCTTCAATATAAATGGTGATCACACAAAAACCTGAACACAAGGATCAGAAACTTGTTTGATAATGAATAAAGTAGAAGTTTCACTCACTTGGAAGCAGTATGGACGATCAAGAAAACTATCATGCACCTGGTACAGGTGTGAGAAGCTGAGATCAATAATGCCCTTCGGCTTCATTCTCTTGGGGTTTTCGTAATAATACAATCGCATTTCGCCTCCTTCCACCTTCTGCAGGACGAAGTACAGGCATTTCCATTTCTTGGTCTTCTCGGAGCGTTTATTGAGCCAACCCTGCATCTTGATCGCTTTCTTCAACTGCAGTCCACATTGTTCACGACACTCTCGAAGTGTCGCGTAAATTTTTTCAGCGTGTTCCACGGACTTCGACTCGAACGAGTTCACATCCCCGTCTTGCTTAGTTACCGGCATTCCCAACGTGTGTCCCAGAACAATATATTCGTGCTTGTATCTAACAACAGAGGATTAGACAAAGTGACAAACATCTTCTGAGCCCAAACCACACAAAAGGACACATCGACATGCCTTCTATTGTTATGGTGATCAGAAAAAAAGGACCAAGACCAAATCGTAAGAACTCCAAGACGTGGGAGTAATTCAACATCTGGCGGAAGATTTGAGAAACAAAACTAGGCGCATTTAAACACAAATAATCTGCAAGTGACTTACGTTCGCATCATTAGAATGAAAGAAAATAGGAAAAAGAATCGGGAAATAAGTACAGCGTTCCAAACGTTTTGAAAATCTTGTGAAAGGACAAACACATCAACAGACCTGTTGATAACAGCGTCCAGACAGTCGAACGTCCGTCCCCCCATCAAATACCGAACGCCCTTCTTTTGAATCCGAAATCGCTGGATTTGCGAATTGATGTGGAAAAAGAGTGAGTAGTCCCCAGGTGAATTATCACTGGGGCGTACAAGGAAACTTCCTGGACCAGCTTCCACAAGCAAATCAACTGCTTCTTGCTTTGTGACAGTTGGATGGAACCAAGGATACACTGTGTTGGGATCAAAAGTATCATCCAAGTCCTCGACCAATTCCTGTTGAAAAAAAGTCAGTAAGCCTCAATTCTTGAAATTAACGTCGTTCAATTCTAAAAATTACTATTTTCACGACTGAGTTCCATGAAATTATTTCAAATTTTGCCCAGAAACTTCGACGAACACTATCCACCGAAATACAGATCGTGCTTGCTTGTGATAATCACTTTTTAACGAAATTGCACTCAGTCCCGACTAAATTCATTCTTGACAGAATGAGCAATTTCTTAAAATTAGTTTAAAAACTGACTTCAAATAAAAAATTCTTCCCCGACGGCTTTCTCGTCGAAATATAAATCATGATTTACATTCAACCAGAGCAAAAATGTAATTGCTAGTGTGGGGATGTTCGAAGAGTTGATCTGATCGTGAGAAACGGGACAACGTTGTAAACAGAAAAAATGTAAAATTATACAGTAATTTTAGCTGAGAATAACTTGCTCTCAAAGCGACATCAATTGGAATATAAATACGTAGCTCACGTGACTTCCATCGTGAGTAGCAAAAATGATTTCATGATATTTCAAACTTTTACACTTCGAAGGATGTTTTTCAGTCGTAGAAAACAATTGAGAATAATGCTTACTTGAAAAATCATGCCCTGTTCCCCAGTTCGATGAGCAGTGACCCACATCCAACCCTCCCCCATGTCATTGTGAACGAAAAAGATGTCTCCTTTTTGAAAGCTAAGCTCATCGCTGTCCGGCATCTTGGAATACGGTAAAATCGCCACCACTTTTCTCAAATCATTCACTGGCTCAGGTGGCTCCACAGGCGTGGTGAGTCGTTCATTCGTCAGTAAATTGCTTGCGTGGGTATAGAACGCAACGACATCACTCAGGGAGTCGAAAGGTCTCCCACCGATGAAAAAGGTGCCACACACACATGTCACTTTAAAATGGTTGATTCCATTTTGTCCCAAGTAAGACAGGACATAGGATCCTGGCTTGCGGTCACTTTCACGCACTAGATAAGAACCCTTTTGACGAGCTTTATTAAGCCTCTCCTCGGCAACAGTACGGTTCAATCGCCCATGGTACCAAGTACTCTCCGGTGGGGCTTTCGCTGAAATGCTGACTGTTTCATCTTCTATCGATGGTCTTGGGTCACTCTCATCATTGAGATCCAAGCTGCGGAGATTCTAAAAATAAAAATATTCGTCATTCTTTGCAATCCACAAAGCAGATATAGGTGTCGTGCTAACAGGCGATTTTGTTGAAACGTCGAAGAGAATCGAGCATGATTCGACTCACCCCATTCTACGCAAACGTTAAAGAACTCAGCAAAACTTGCGATTTAGCAACGGATAACATTGATTTACATTGTGTCAGGAGATAAATGCCAAAGCGGGACCAAGACTAGTTGAAGAGAAAAGCCGATTTGAATAAATCCTTTCATAAAACAAGACGTCAGAACTACTCCCTAACTTCTCTCAAGTTCCATTCGGTTATGCTTGTTTTAAAAGTCAATCGAAAAAACCCTGTACAAACCTGGAATGAACTGTACAAGCCCAAAATAAACAACTGTAAGGTTAACCCATCACAACTAGAATAAGCCCGTTCAATGTTTATCAAGTCACAAGTTACAATAAGACAGTACTGTATATACACCCAATATTCGAAAGAAGACACGCCTCTAAACAGAGTTAAGGTGTTAAGCAGTTAAATTTTAAAATCGTCGTGCTAATTTCAATCAATGAAACGCAACATTCAAGAAAACAAATATTGTAGGATCAAAGGCACAAACTTTCCTAAGCAAGATAATCAGTAATGCGGGATTTCCTCCGCATATCCTCTCGTCTACTTTAGCATAGTCGAACATGAATTTCTTTCCGTTTCTTGCGAAGGCATACTTTCTGGACTGACGAGCGTCTAATAAGCATTCCATATGTTACGTAAGAATGAATTAGAGACACCACTGCCCAAGTGCACCAATGAATATGAAGAACAAATATTTACTTCGGAGGACTGGACCCAGCCAAGCAGCCAACTATAAGCATCTATTCTACAAGCCATACCACCACACAGTCGCCAACCAACTGAATGCTCCCACCGACGGTAAGCGCAACAGTGCGATGAAAATTAAAATCAGAGTGGAAAAACGCGCCAGTGAGAAAACAAAGAGCAATCACCATCATACAGCAACATACCTGATGTCGCTGTGAGCAACCGAGACGACGGCATGCTGGAATCAATTAAAAAAAAAAAAAAAAACCGAACACGAGTCACATGCAGTTCAAATAAAATTTAATCGATCGAAACGTTTGTCTTTCTTCTATTACGCGAGCGAAAGAAAGAGACGGAGAAAGCGCGAGGCTCACCATCACGTTCCGATCCATCGTTGGATTGACGCAGAACTTTTTGAGTGCCAAGCAAGCCACGTCCGAGCTTAGAGGACCTGGCCAGATATTGTTCGTTACGGACTGAATTACAATGCTGAACGAAAATATTCCGAGATGGGTCCATGAAAGCGCGACGGTCAACACATTGACGTAGTTCCTTCAACGTGAGGACCTATGAAACGTCATCTTGCAATAAGAATGTCAGAGGTTGAAATCGACACTCAATTTTCAATAAAAGGAAAATCATTACACATAGCCGCTTTTACTCCGAATACTGTTCCGTAATATCAACTTTTTGACGAATATCAAACAAGCCGTACGTCGCAGAATCCATTTTCAGTACGATCCGTTACCTTTATCACGGAATTTACGCAATGAAGCACAGTACGGTGCGCGGAAAAACTCAAGTTTCGTCAGTGTGCTCTAAGTCGCCTGTAACGCAACCCGCCGGCTGACATCTTCACACGCATCGAAGATGCTTGGAGCTTCGGATCATCAGCCCACTCGAAACCTCACTACCGCCGCACAGCGCGCGGCCATACTTGATCGCTCGTAGCCCTCAAACCCTCAATGACATCTATGAATTTCATAATTAAACGAACGTAACTTTGCTTTCTCCGGTTACCACTTGTCAAACGCCAACGAATTTAGAATTTCGTAGCGTACCATATGCAGTACGGAACACTGGTACAGTGTGTTCCATATGTTCAGTACTGTGTAGAGAACTGTACTCAGCCTTCGAGAACAAAGCGGCTGCTTCAGGTCCACAGTCTTTATTTTGATAACGACGAAACATCGGCTTAGTCATACAGGATAGCCCATAAAACGTTTCTAATTTTTTTCTGATGGCATAAACATCCTCTCGTTTTTGATTTGCTGAACAAAAACACACAGTACTTTTACCTACGGCAGTATAAGATATTAATCGTGTTTGCAGCAGCATTCCCCTTTATTCTTTACAATGTGGGAGCATATAATAGATCATATTAATGAATTCTATATCAGACACATAAAGATTAAGGGATGTAATTTTAGATCTCTTTGAACTGTGGTTAAAGGCAAAATTACTTCGTGAAGACTACCTCCATTTCCATCCAGCAAAATAGACGGTTAAAAATGAAGCATAAGGCCGAACTTATAAACCAACCTTAATAATACTGTATCAAAGAAGTATCCCATCCGTGAATCAATAATTAAATGCAATAGACCGCAATTTTAAAATCGAGATCACTTCATTCGACCCGAACATCATTTCACTGCGGTAGAAAACACGATCAACAGAAGACCAGACATTGAAAAATATTTCATTCGTCGAAACAGCAACCAGCATCAGTTTGTCAGCCTCATAAGACTGTTGAATTTACCATAGCGGTTAAAGAAAACATCGTACACGTCTTCGCAATCAAGGAATACCATGGCGTGAAGGCCTCAAATTGGCCAAACTGGATGCATCCCATTTGCTGAGGTACTCGCATTATCGACTGTAAAAGATTGAAGAGTTAGATTTTTTCACCAGAAAATAATGAATACAACCAACCGAGAGAATTGGTAGACGTAGGGTTCCGATACTGATTCATACCGCTGTATACGCCCGAACTCGAAGGAGCCTGGCCCTGGTTTGCCTAAAACAAAATCGGATGCAGTTGAAAATATAGACTTAAAATATTGACTAAAGAACGGAATTCGCAAGAATAATTTACAGAACCAGACTTGGCATCGATAATACTAGAGGCATCTCATCGCCATATATTCTGTACGACGGAAAGTCAGTCTTTCTTATGCATCGGCCCAATCGATTTTCTTAGCACACATACTGGATAACGTAAAAATCCCATCTGTATAATTGAGACCATCCAAGCGTTCAACAGCCTCAGTTCAAAGGAGCATCTCATCAATTGACGCAAACATTTTAATGAATGGAGACGGGTAGGGTGCATTTTATCAATAAATTATCTTAAACTTCGATCTCGTACAAAATCGTAGATCATTGCACTTTGAAATCAGACATCCATGGAACAGGAAATGCTTGATGCAGTGATTGACTATTTTATTCATCCATTACTCATGGTAGGTAAATCGGCTAGAAAAAAAATAACGAGTCAGAAAATCTTTTTCAATCATCTAAGCTCATCTTTCCACAATGAAGACTGCTCAAATAATCGGTGAAGATAAAACTGCGTGGTAACTAGAGAAATTGGTACATACCGGTAGTTGTGCTTGGAAATACTGTTGAACCAACAGGGCTGCATCACGAACAATTACATCCTGTGTTCCGAGAGGGTTCAACTGCAACAAGCCGGATCAAATAAGTGAGCTTAACTAAATATATACAACTCACTAGCACGAACTCACCTGCGTTGCACTGCTAAGGGCTTCTCGTAACACCCAATCAACGCCAGGAATCACAACTGAAATTAAGATGATAAAAATGTTCTAGAAAAAATTGACCACTTGCCCCTTTCACGTGATAACACAATCTATTGCTGTGAGAGCAAGTTGATGGGAAAAAAAATTAGTACAGGATATTGAAGAAGAACGCAAAACAAATGCAGAAAAACTGTTCTTCTAAGTTTACTCAGTGTGCTCAAATATTACGAAGCGGTTCAACGATTTTTATAATGTTGTGCAATTGAAAATGCAATTAAGGGGCCATACATTTTCTGGCAAATTGAATAGAACTTTTGGCCCACTCAAGAATATTCTTATCTCCGAATTGACAGAATTAATTATTCTGAAACTCCCGAAGAGGTTTAAAATGTAGAAGAATATTTCTGATGTCATTAAAATTATCTCAAGTGAGAAACCATAAGACACGGATTTTTTTTTTTAATGGACTAGGGCATATTATGTTCAAGTCTAAATTGACATTAAAAAAAAACTGAAAAATCAAACAGCAATAAACAAACCATTCGGATTCAACAATATCCTTCTCAAAAAGTCTGCAGCTCCATCGGGAGTAGACATGTATGGAACATTGACCAAGGAATTGAAAGCCTGTGCTTTGGATTCCTCCATTTGCTGCACTCGATCATACTCTTCCCAAGCAGCTCGCTTTTCGTCTTCCCCGAGTTCTTCCTCTATTCGGTTTTCCAACAAGCTGTCGAAATCCTCATAACCAGCAACCCAATTTGTTCGATTCACCAGAAGATCCGCAAGCACAGGGTCCTGGAAAACGAAAAAACTAACTGACCTCCTTCCACTGCTAATTCACAAAATGCCGAGTCAAAAAAATAATAATTATAGTAGATAAAAAATTAATCTAAAAAACCACGTTTTCAAAAAGCAAAAAGATTGCATTGTCATCAGTTTCTAAGCTATCCTGAAAGTTTCAGCTTGCTAGCTAGTCGGGAAGTGAGCAAAATTTGAGTTGCAAAATTTGATCCGGACAAACAAACGGACAAGAAAGCCAGTTAATAAAAACGTGTTAAAAAGGAAGAACGATGTCTTCTGTAAAGCTAAACTATGACAGAACCTTCTTGACTAACAAAAACTTGAGAACTGAATTGTCATAAAAGCAAATATTCGATTATATCGAGAAGATACATAATTCGATTACATAAAATACATTCTGATAATCAGAAACTACGGAATAATTGGAAAACCACGACCCAACAATTTTTCGAAAAGTGAATGCGTACGTACTGAAGGAAGAGCTGGAAGCGGACGTGATTTTTCCGCAATAAGTTCGTCCAGCTTGTACAAGGCTTGTAGATCCGCTGACAGAAAATGACGAGTGATCTGGTGTTCATCGATCACACGAGAAGAAAGACTAAGCTTTGCGATACAACGGGCATAAATACGTTCCTCCATACACCCAGTGGCTACCAATCGATACACGTATACCTGAAAATTCAATAAGAACTTCGTGAACATATCGGTTTGATGTTGCATAGGGGTGAAGTTCGATAATTTGGCACTTCGAAGAGGATAAAAGTTTCTTCATAGCGACATCTTCCAAGGATTGAAAAATCATTGCGCACTTTGAATGCAAAACTGGTAAAATATGATATCCACTTCTCAAATCCCTAAAGCTGAGTCAATGCAATCATGGCATCGTGGAGGTACCTTTCCGAGGGTTCATTTTTCTCGTCTTTGACTTAATACAACTGCAGCCAGGGGGAAAAATCGCAGCGTTCAAAATGTAAATCAACGAGGGTGTCAATATTTAAAGAAGTGGCAGCATTGGTCCACATTTTTTGCATTTCCAGAGTAATGTTGCTGCCGTGCGCATACAGTCAGGTACTAACCGGTTTCGTCTGTCCAAGTCTATATATGCGGTAAAGGGCTTGGACATCATTCGCAGGATTCCAATTCACGTCAAATAGTATCGCCCGGTTTGCACCAACCATGTTCACACCAATGCCTCCAGCTTTCGTCGAGACTAGCATTAGACGCAAGGAATTGTCCGACCTGTTGAACTTATCAATGGCCCTGGCACGGTCTTCCGAAATTGTGGTGCCATCTATTCGAGCGTAATCCCTGTTTTTCTGCCAATGCCGCAGGGCACCCAAGTTCTCATCCCACACTTTCCTCACATTGCCGTCAAATGACCTCGTTTTCGCATCATTTCTGCCCATACGATCCACCCGAGAGAGAACGTCTTCAACAAAATCCAGCACCAAAAGGGATGAGGAAAATACGATCAGCTTTTCCTTTTTCATCTGGCATTGCAGCAGTATATCCAAGAACACATTGACTTTTCCCGAGTGCTCGAAACTTTCCAGTTCCGTATCTTCAGCAGTAGCTTTCCACCAGTTGGAGTTCGCAAT
Source organism: Notodromas monacha (assembly GCA_905338405.1). Taxonomy (NCBI): domain Eukaryota; kingdom Metazoa; phylum Arthropoda; class Ostracoda; order Podocopida; family Cyprididae; genus Notodromas; species Notodromas monacha. The sequence continues at coordinate 27,600 of CAJPEX010000821.1, forward strand.
AACTGCCTCAAAGTCGTCGTCCGACTCGAGACCGTTCTCATTTCTGAAGAGAAAGATTTTATCGACTGAATGAGAAAACCAAGAAGGGGAATATGTGGCTTTATGTACGCTCCGGTAAATTTAACTTTGGTCAATTCGTGAGGTTCCCCCCAGCAATTTTTGAAAATGAACGACTTGAACTCCTTTAGACATCTGGAGCAATACAGTACCCCGCAGCTTTGATAGATTTCGTCTTCTTCGCTTTTGCATCAGCCTGCCGCTGATTGTACCGGGACTCTTGCATTTGTAACAAGACGGGATGAGTCCACACACGGGCAAAAACATGAAAATCTTGTAGCAAACGCTGTCGACTGCCAGTTCCCTTTCCGCCAATGCCACCCTCCAAGGCAATTTGGTTCAGGAATGCTACGTAGAGTTGGCGCTGAAGCGGGGAGAGCTTTATTTTGATCACGTATTCCAATTTTTCCGGAAGATATGGCTTCAGAACAGTATAGGGAAGACGCTGGATGATTTTTTCGAGCTTGCGATGCAAGACGAAGCTACGCCGCTTCATCAAATGCACGTCTACAGCACTTGAATCCATGTGCGAACCGTTTTGTATCGGATTTACGAATCTGAAAAAGGCCGATAAGCGTGATATACAATACATCAATATCAATACACCAACGGTACCTGCGGAACAGTTTTAGCACAGGATGACGAAAATTCTGCGAAATTTAATTACGGGAATAACCAGAAATATTACATTTGAATTTCGAAAAAAATAAGGCCAAGCCAGCCATGATCTTATATGCGGAAAATTGATAGCAAAAAACCGCAGGAAAATTGTAAAAATTATTTTCACAAGGGATTATGTTCAGTGTTGTGCAGGAATAGAGACAATTATTTCGATTTATATAAAAGAAACAGCAGCGAGACCCACCTGTTGGAGAATTGTTGTTTCGTGCCCAGCAAATTTGGCTTTACAATTTGGACCATGGTGTGATATTCGTTCAGGTTATTTTGCAAAGGGGTTCCGGTTAGAATGATTTTCCGGCGAGTTTTCATTGGTTGCAGAGCCTTGAAGAGGGCTGATTTTTCATTTTTCAGCAGATGGCCTTCGTCACACACGACCATATCAGGACCTGGAGCAATCAACGCCTCTTGCAACACGTCAGCAAAATTTTTCGCCGCTTTGTCCACGGGGTTTCCCAATGTACGAAACGCAGGGTAGCCCATGATGAACACTCCTTTGCTTCTACGAAATAAAAGAGAACATTTGCTGGCTTCGTTAGCAGTAATTCTCTGGCTGTGATGAGATAGGTGACACGCATTCACAAACCGTACGTTTTCAAAAAGGGTATTATAATAAGACAAAAAATCAGAGAACATCAGATTCTTGAATTTGAATGTTTACATTTTGTTTTCATGTGATCGGCAACCAGGAATCTGGACAGTCAGGTGACCGATCACAATCAATCAACTCAGAAAAAAAAAAGAAAAACGAATGGAATAATTTATAATCCAGGACACCGTGGACATCCCTAAAAGTTGAGAAGAAACAAACGTTTGCCGACAATTTCAATGTTAAGGTTTAGACTTTAGAAGTTTAGAGTGTCTGAACTTTTACCACACTGAAAAGGGAATGAAACTAAAATAAATCACTGAACAGTTCACAGTACAGTAATTTTTCCGAATTCAGATTGACATCTTCGTGTCCCACGAGAAAATTGAAATGAAAATGTGACCTCAAAAGGAAAACGTAAAAAATGTATAGACAGAACATTGAAAATATCCCGATGGGTCCTCCTCAAGACCAAGTTGAACACAAGTCTTTCTTGAAAGGTATTCAATATTCAAAAAAGAGAATTTTCAAGAGAATTGTGTATTCTGGTACTGTACATCACGATTCGACAGTTCAAAGTCAGGATAAACGCTCACCTGTACCAAGTCCGAATATTATGAACACGATTTTCCATCGAACACTGCTTTTCTGGGAATGCATGAACGATGACGTCATCTTGAAGACGGGTTTTCCGCAACCACATCCTGAACTCGTTTTGCCAGTTGATGACAGTATTCTTTGGACACAGCACCAAGAACTTTTTCATCTTCAAACTACTATGTGTGGCTAACGTGTGGATAAGGGCGATGACTTGCAGTGTCTTCCCCAGACCCATACAATGCGCTAAAATCGCGCCACCACCGACATCTCCAGAACGAATTCGTTCTACGGACTCCACAGCGGAATTGAACATAAACGTAACACCTTCTCTCTGATGCGGTTTCAATAGTTTGGCAAGCTTTTCGTTCACTGATACAGTTGGCAGCTTAGTCTCTTTGTCGATATCCAAGTAAAGCGGTGATTCCGGTTCTGCCACTTTTGCTCCCAAATTTTCTAGATTTTTTTGCTTCTCGGCGAGACGAAGAGCGCGTTCTTTTTCTTCTCGCATCACTGTTTGCGTGTCGCGGCCGAGTTGCTTGGAGCTCATGACCTTCTTGATGTTACGGCGACCAGGGGATGAATGTTGACTTGATCCTGCAGGGAGTTCATCGATAATCTGTAGATCATCATCACTTTCAGAAGATATCTGCAATCGGTTTCGCTTCTTCGGCATTTGCCTCGCTTTTCTCGACTGCAGAAGATCATCAGAATCCGAAGTTTCCGAAGATTCGTAATCGGATTCCGAGTCGGTTTCACTTTTAGCACCGTTGCTCTTCGATTCATCTTCAGATGAATCACTTGAACTGGATATTCTGAAGGTTCTACGCGTATTCTTTTTTGAAGAACGTCGGTGAAGCAACTCTTTCAACGCTTTCTTCCGTATTTCTTTGGGTTCCTTTCGGTCGCCCCTACTCTCTTCATCCTCAAAATCTGAAGAACCCAACCGCACACCTGATATGAGAGCATTCACGGACTTGAGATTTTCGTTTGAATCTCGTTCTCCTTCCGGCGAACACTTGCGGCTTGATGCTGCAGATGAATCCCTGCTTGACTCGGAAATTAACACCGTATGATTAGTTTTCGAGTGACCCTTCAGCGACGGCGGTGAAGAAATGCTCATGTCCAAAGTTTTAACGGATTCTTCGGAGTCAGATTCTGATACTAAATGCTGTGAGGTTGAGGTAATAGCTGGATAACTTGCATCATCACTATTGCCGGCATCATCGGAATCAGCGGATTTCACAGAGCTACTGGAAGACTCCCCTGAACTGAGCATGGAGGACAAATTTCTCGCCACTCGCTTCCTCTTCGGTCTTTGATCAGAGGATTCACTTCCACTATCACGACGCATTGGTCGCTTCGGTCCTAGTACCGGGCGCAATAATCGCTCCCACTCTTCCTTTACTTGCTCATTAGACGTTCGACACAGGAAATCAGCAGAAGCAATGCTCCAGTTCGTCTCCAAGAAAGACTCGATTTTGTGAGGCAGTCTATTAAGAACGACGGTGCAATCGGGAAGGCGTTCCTTCATGATTTGTACGGGATCATATCGCGGGAGAATTATCCTTGGATGCAACAGAGGAGATTCTGTTTGACTAGCCACGTCATCTTCGGTATTGGGGAATCTAAGCGTTGGGTTCAACGCCGACAGCCATGATGACGTCTGGGACAATTGATTTTCATCGTCGAACTCTTTCTTCACAACAATCGGTTCCAACTTTATTTGAACTTCCTTTAGGCCGTCGACGTCCTTTTCATGCGAAAAGTTTTCTTCCTTCTTTATGAATGGTTCGTATGACACACGTTCAGTCTTCACAACCTCTTCCGCGGCTACATTTTCGTCCGTAGCGACGCCATCTTCAGTTTCAAGCCCACTTTTTATATCCTCAGTTTCAAGTCCACTTTTTAGACCAGCATTTAATGAGAGATCCTTCGAGACCTCATTCACAGAGACGATACCGTTTAATGGGAAACGATTATCTGTAGAGCCAAAAAAAGAGGGAAGATTTTTCTGAAAAGAGAAAACTGGGCTACGCAGTATCAGAAAAAACCTGTTGGCCACCGAGTATTCCTCCGACGAGATCAGGTGCACAGGAGATGTCTGGTTTCCGCGGGAAGCACAGTACAACGTATGACGGGAAATTAGGGTAGAATACAGTACTTCAAAATCTTCAGGTGATCAGCGAAAAACTTGTTTAGAGTTCTTATGCATAAAATGTTTTTTTTCACAGGATTAAACGAACACCTTGAAAACCAAACGACAAGATCGCGTTCGATTTTGCACCGTATTTTCTTTACTTTTTTCATTCATGTATGTATTTGAGATAAGAGTTTATTTCTGATCTCGTGTAGTGTATCGGTTGGACTCGAAAATTGGTTCACATCTTCTGCAGTGAAGCTTAAATGAATGACAAATTATTCAATAGATAATGATAAATATTGACTAAATTGAATTTTTTTTTTCACACGGCGGGAAGACGAAAAAGCCAGTTAAGACCACTTCCGAACATGTTTGGGCTCTTACCACATGAGTCGTCTTTGGCTTCTTCCTCAGAACTCTCGCTCTCACTGCCCAGAAGCATGCAAACTTTCTCAAAAAAGTTTTCGGTTGGTGCCACACGGACACCCTCTTCAGGTTTTCGTGCTTGTGCAATCAAGGTTTCCGTTGGGTTCGAGTCCGGTTCTTCCGTCGTCACTTGAGACTGCTGTACCTGAGGCTCAGAATCGTCCGGGGTATTGTAACCTCCCAAGCGCTTTGACGTGGCCGTGGAATCCGAGGATCCACAGCGTTTGAGTGGACCTGGCGAATTCCGACGCTCGGCGACCGCCCGATGTATCGGAGCTTCTGACAGAAATTTCTTCAACGGATAGGATGTATCTGCTTCGACACCTGCCAAGGATGTCTTGGACAGGGAAGCTAAGAACAAGTATTTCATTACTTAAGCCCACATATTAGCAATCAATGCATCCAGATCAGGCCGAACTTATCTCTTTTCACGGATTCGACGGAATCGTATGTAATTCTAAAATATAAAAAGGCAGTAATGGTTCGAAAAAGAACATGCCTGAACAAGCGACACATAACGGGGTCGAATTTCCAATTTTACAATCTTTTAAAGAAAAGTTGGACATTTTAGAGATGCGATAATCAACAAAAAAAAAGCCTCACTAATGCTCATGACACGTGAAAGCAATTTCAGCTCGGTCACAGAAATACTTTCCATCTCCAGGTTTTAGGTCAAAATGTTTCTTAGGGCACATTGGTAGTTTTTCTTTCATCCCTTTTTCCAAGTAATTTCATTCTTGCTTCTTTCTTGAACTCGATTTTTCCATTAACACTCCCCATTACATAAAATATTTTTTTGTAATATTTTTCTGCTGGTTTTTTCATGTGAAATTGACTTCCACGAAACCAAGACTTCTCATCAGCCTTTCCTCCCGGTATTTCTTCACGGCGCATATTTTATCCATGCGAGATTTGCACGAGATTTCAAAGTTTACGGAGTGACAATTTCATGATAAAAAAAAAATGTTGAAACCCGTGGAATGCTACAATTCTTGATATCAGGAAATTTTTTCCAATCAGCAAATAAAATGCCAAGGAGTCTGGAAAACGGAAATGAATTACTGAAATCATGTTACCCTAGAAGTAGTCGGGCCTTCTGTTGAACTCTGCGCGAAATTAAAACTATATCTTACATACAGTTAAAAATACTGCCAGGTACCCGCGAGGTGCGTTTCTTCCTCACCTCCATCACGATTTCGGAGAAGTTTTTCGGCAACAGTTTCCCCATTTCGAATAATTTCACGATATTCACTTTCAATTGCAAGTCGCAGGAACGACAACAAATCTTCAACGGCGTCTCTGCAATTCTTGTGGCTTATTTCGAAAGGTGCACGATGAATGTCATCAGCTGCGTCGCGCAATTTCGTTGCTGCACGCAGAATGTCTGAAGATGATTTCTCCGCTCGATCTGCCAGATGGCGGCACTCGGAGACAAACGAAAAGCTTGCTTCATCGATCATCTTCAGCAGGCACAGATTCGACCGACAACTAGCACCTTGCGTTTGCGTTCTCGTATCGAACGCATAGCGTTCTGTGGGCAATATTTCAACATTAAACTCGGGCAAAAACGTCGGTGTCAGTTGTTGAAAACACGGAGGAAACTTCAGAGTTGAAAAAATATTTATAAGAAGTGCACAGCTCACTGCGCATCCCTCAAACAATGGAATTCGGAGAAAAGTAAAAAAAAAAATTCTACAAATATCAGTGAAAAATGGCGAAAATTCTTCAGGCACGTCACATGGCGAATGGTATGCCTTTGGTTCGCTGGAGGCCATAGAATTTTTTGACATTTTGCATGACATCGTACTTTTTCCTCTTCAGAAGAAGCAATGACGTAAGCTCGAGTACTCCCATGTCAACTGCATTTCCGATCCACTAAAAACATAAGATGCCAGTAAGGAAAACGGCATTTCTACAGCGACAATAATCTTGAAAGACTTGCCTTGACTTTGAAAATTATGTTCCAAGAAACTAGGCTTGGACCTATCCATGGGAAAAATATCGCCCGAAGGATTCGAATCAGGCGCTGAAGCTCGCTGTGGAATCAGAAGAAGCCATACAGAACAGTTTAAAGAACATCGATCGACACATACGATTGGTAACAACCACAAATTATTACAGACGCAACTGTTCGAAGGCTTCGAACTACAGCACCTGTCAATTTGTTTCTATTTTTCGAAGTAGTTTGGTCGTAAAAACGCCAATGGTTGCTTTAAAGCTTTTAAATCACCAGTAATCGCACTCTTTTTTGTTCACGTTTTTAAAAATGCTTCTTCAGGATTTGACTTCAGAATGATTCTTCAGAACTTGACTACCTTTTTTTTAAACAATTCTTTGCACTTGCAGGAAACCATTGAAGATCATCAATGCAGGAATCATACATGCAATGGTCGCCAAAATTTAAATTAAATACTTTTCTAAGCAAAAAGTGACGGATGGTGCAATTTCCTGACGTAGAATTTAGTAAATGATCCAGTCAAGCCCTCTACTTGATCAGATAATTGGCAGATTCTACACTGCCAGTAATGTCATTCCGAATCCCGTGAAATTTTAAAAAATCGGACTGCACGAGGAAATCACACGTGTAATAGCATCCCACGGAAAGGATGAATACACTAATTTCACGCTGATCTTCCCCGTTATGTAATGAGTACTGCTTAGTTTTCATTTCATGAACAAAAAGGCATGTATTTAAGGGTACACGCACTGTTTTAATAACGACCGCTCCTCGTCCATCGCAGAAACTTGATATGTATTCTCCAGTGGCTTTTCTCAAGCTCGACCCACAACAGTCCAACCAAAATTTGATTAGTCTCACTGGAACCTAAGAAAAGAAAATGAATTACGATGGCAGGGTCATAAAAGAGTATGTCCGCGTCTAAACCATACCTTCGCAAGTTTCATTGGCAACAAGCGACAGTCCGACACTTTCCGTACGTCAGAGTCGCCGAAATCGAAGAAGTCCACGAGAAGCGAATCCGAATCCATCACTTCTTTCACGGAAAACCTCGCCACCGTCCCAAAGTTATCAAGGCACATGCCAACATCACCAACGAACCATTCTTTGGTGTCTGAAGCACCCGTTGGAACGAAGTCCAAAAATTGTTCAGAGCATGAAAAAAAATCATGCGAAAAAAATATGTTTCTTTCGATTAGAGAGTAGCAAGGCAAAAACTAAATAAAAAATCACGAAGTTCTTCGGGGAATTAACGACGAAAGAGATCGTGTATTCTTCAGCGAAAACTAATTTTAGAATTCTTTGCTAGACTTATTCTTGTCTTCGTTAAATAGTTCGTTAAATAGTCGTTAAATAGTGTAGTGGGGGGGGGGGGGGGGGGGGGGGGGAGAAAAGAAGAAGCGCCTTCCATCTCGCAATCGTGTCAGAAAAGGCTTCCGCCCACCAGTATTCAATGCTTTGACGGTCGGATCGCGGTGGACTCAAATATTTTACAAACATTCCCCGGATGTACTAGAGAGCTTGAATGATTAATGAAGCACTCCCATTTTTCCCGGCCATGCAGGTGGACTCTTTCTATAACCAAATTCCAGTTCTTTTTTTAAATATGCTTTCTGATATGCAGAGTACTGCAGAATAACTCGGATCATCCGGCCTCTGATTCACAAAGCATCCGATAAACCGTACCCGAATTTTCCATTAAATATGCCTGAATTTTAATGCGCTGAGAAAAATTATGCGTATTTTGGGCTTTCAATTTTTTCTCGGAATATCCCTGCTTCTCCCCGTCAGGATCTTCAATGAAACCAGTGGAAAACATTGGGACGAGCACCGCATCGAAGAACCATTTTCTTCTGATCTAAACTCGCAGAAATGTGGCTGGGTGAACGGATATTTTCCTTTACTCTCCAATTTCATTGCATGAACTTTTCAAGATTATCAAACATTTTCTAAAATACAAGACGTCGATGAAAAATGGAGGGAAACCTGGCTTTTGGTCAACCGTTCGAAAACGAATCCTCTATGTCCTGTTTCAAAACAGATCATTTTATTTTCAGTTTGATAATAGAAATTTAACTTGCGACCAGAAAATTCCACCGCATTCGGATTCGATTGAAATGGCCGTATAAGAAATCGCGAAGACTCGATTCATCGCTCTTTCTCAAAAAATCGTGGAAAAACGGACAGCGATCAAAATGTGCGAGGATCTCTAGAAAAAGTCCTTCCCATCCAGATTAAAATTTTAAAAAAAACCGCCGTGGAGATGATAGTCGCAAAAGCAGAGAATATCGTATTGAATGACGGAATGAATCATCGTTCCCGACAATATTTCTTTTTTCGGGGACTAGTACCGTCACGTCCGCTTGAACCCTTGTCTGCTTGGTTCCCTTGGACCCTCGCCTTTCTCCTGTTGATCCCCTCGCGTGGGCAAGTTTTCGGCGTTGCCCGGGATAGAAACGCACAGGGAGATAATCGCTCAAGGGCTGTGCGGTTGATAAGGAGGTTACAAACCCGATTCCTGCCTCCGGCTGTCACGCGGAGGTGTACCGAGTTCTCGCCCGGCGGACAGTCACAATCAGACCACGAGAAGTGAGTGATGATAGTGTATTCCACCTGTCGGGCCCGGGCAGCGTCGCGGATTATTGGGAAAGACAACACCTCTGGGGAACAACCCGGGAATCACGTTAATGCTCGAGATTCCCGGATCTGTCATGGGCCCCGCGTGAGGCGACATTGAGGATATAGTCAAGCCTCCTCGGTTGGCTCATCCCGAATGCGAACGTCGCATTGATGGGTGACTGATAACGAAGTCGGCTGTTAATTACTTCGGATGCCGTCTCCTTTTCATCGCGCTTATTGTCCGTCGAGTTTACGCGCAACAGGATCCACTTCACGCGCTTCGTTGTCCATCATACATCATTGGCGTGCGTGTTTGAAACATCTCGGCGCCGGAATGCGCCTTGTTCGGACTCGGGTTCTTTTCCAGGGGCATGGCGCATCTGAGGGTGGAGCCATCAGACATCGACTGTCGTTTCTGTGTGTCCAATTTAATAAGGAGCTTCGAACCCGACCCCGTTTGTGAACAAACGACGCATCGGCTGTCTGCGATGATGCGTTCAATGGGAAATTCGTCTATTTATTTCGTTACGTGGCCTAAAAGGAAAAATCTTCGTTCAAAATTGAAGATCAAGAAAGGACACGAGAGAATTGGTTCACTGGATTTTTCAGCCACATGCTTCCTTTTGCCGGAGTCCAATTCAACGTATGAAGATGGTCTTACATGTTCACAGATCAGTGTCCGTCCATTTCCACATACACCCCTGTTTCGAATTTTGCTATCTCAATTTAAAATGGGTAAGATACTCATCCGATGAAAATGCGTACTTTACCTGAAATCTTAGCAATTTTCATAAATTTTCAGTTAGTCTTACCAGCTCAAAGAAATATCTCATGAAAATCCTCATCAATTATATCCCGGATATACCAATAACGTTTCTCTGAAGAACATTTTATCTTGGTTTTTTTCGCTAGCCACGGTGAACATACATTTCCATAGGTGAGCAAAATTTGCTCAATTCAATCGAGGACTGGGATAGAAAAATATCCTTTTCCAATAAACATATGTTCGCTTCAAGTCTCATCATTGATTCCAGAATGGCTTTGGAATTCCTGACTTAGATCTTCGGCACCCACTGAAATTTTCCTTTTGAGTATACTGACAAAATTAGAACCAACATTGGAACCTCCTCATGCCCCACTGTACGAATCTCCGATTTTTTTTTAATCTGCAACCATGTTGCTGTTTAATGTTAAATTCTGTAAAATGCCCCGATTCGAATTTGATGCAGCATTTTATGCAGGGATTGCATCTTGAATTAATACTTGGTATCGTCAGTTTAGACTTTATTTTTTTGGTGCAGATATTATTCGATGGTTCAGAGAGAATGGGGGAGTTTATTTCTTTTACTCATTGAAGCCTGCGTTTAAATGTATGCATATTGTTGCCGAATAAATGCTTATAGTCGAGCATTGCATTTTTTTGTAAGTATGCTGGGGTTTTTCATACTAGCGCTAAATTCCGAACAACCCGAGAATTGAACACGGTCTATGTGGCACGAATATAAGCTATCCCCATCACCGAGGAGGTTCAACTATATCCTCAGACGAAAAGATTGATTCGAAGATCCATTTATTCGACTGTCGTCCGATATGATTTCAACTCTAAGGCGAATTTTCATTTGGCATTCGAGCAAAAGAAATAATATAAAAGAAGACAAGGGGAGTGAAAGGGCTGTAGGAGAAAAAGCAGAACGCCGGACCCGAGATGTAGATAGGGTAAACGGAACTCGAAATCAATACCACCACCGGTGTCCTTTCGTGTACATACGAGCTCTGTGTGTCGCGTTTCTCCGCGGCCCAGAAGAGTCCGCGGGAATCGAAATACTCGCGTGCTGATGCGACCAGCGATTTCTTTGAAGTTCGGACGCATACACGAGGCCCTGGAGCTTTGGCACCAGCAGTGGGTTCCACGCACGAACCCGCGACCCGGCTTTTTTTTTTTCTTCCCCCCGCTGTATCGCGAGCCCCGATTTTTGTCAACAGACGTGGATATGATGACGTTTTGCAACAACCGCGTATCGGCAGCGACCAAACAACGCGGGTCAGAGAACCGCTCCGTGAATTATTTCCCGCAATTCCAGGTCATGGGCTACACTCCGCGTTCGCGCGCAATAAGGGGGGATGCTGCCTGTGCTGTGGTGCCCGTCGACCCAATTTATATACAGTACAGTACTTTCCTCTCACCCCCACTCACGTACATCACGCCTCCGACATTCGAAACAGCAGCAACTTTGTCTCAATTCTTTTTCTTCAAAAATTAGTCTCAGAAAGCAAGAGAATATGTGGAACGATTTGTCAGATCTGACGGCTCTTGATCAGCAATGCTATAAACTTCATTGACACTACTGTAAAGCCGGGTTTCCCCTTTTTTGCTGCAGCATATAAATTTCAAGTCGTAGTTTTAGTGCTTGCACACCATTTTTTTTTTTACCAAGAACATGTAAGGACTTGAAACTAAGTTCTGGTCGTAGTGCTTCATACTTGTTTCAAAAATTCCACTCGAGGATGCATTCTAAAATTATATTCTTTTTGCCTTCATTTCAAGCATATTCAACTATCTTTAGTCTTCTTATTTTTTCACGTTTCTTATCATCTGAATTCAATCAACAATTTTCGCATTTCATATAGCATGCTTCGAAAAAGCTTTGCTCCAAAAAAAAAAAAACTCTTGCTTACCACCCGACAGGTGGCCCAAGCACCACCGTAGCGATCCATGTACAGTACCAATGTCTGGAACGCTTAGCTATAAATAATGTCTTCTTTATTAATCATCAGCGTTGAAGGATGGCGGATTTTTCAAGATTAATAAATGAGACAGACGCATGTTATAGAACTCGTAGATGAGTTAAAAAGAAACATTTACAGAAGACAATGCATATCGCTCGTGGAAAAAACCTTGGGATGATTAGTATTCGGGAGGTCTTAATTTACTTTTCCACACAGCCCGGACCACCCTGGGATAAGCTTGAGTACTTCCGTAATTTTAATGAGCTGTGGTGGTTCAGATCGGTTATCGGAGGCTGCTTCTCATAGCGAGAATGCGAATCTGTGCCGTGTCTGGTGACAGGTAAAAATACTGGGAATTATGACACTTGTTTTCCACTTTGATTGATCCTCGTGTCCTAATGAGTAGTGCCCCAATAATATTGTATATCACTGCAATGCATTCATTTATATTGTATTCTGAACTTTTTTTCAATCGAAATTCCGAGAAAATAGACTGAAGCAGAATTACTTTTACAGTATTATTATTATACATTATTTCCAGCTAAAAGCCTCATCGAAAATTGCAAAAATAATGAAACGTTTGGCGTATCTAAACTATCGCGTGCTTTTTATAACAGCAAAGAGGACAGGAAACACATTTTTCAGGCATGGTCTGAATGTTTTCAAATTATAGCGTGATGGGAGATGTAGCCACTGCTGGATAACTCAATTCGCCCCTTCATGTGTCTCTGTATTTCTGTAATCACTTTTTGTGGGAAGAGAATGGCATGACTGATTTCATCGTCGACTTGCATGTCCGAAGAAAACAGCTCTTAGATATGAGGGGAAAGTGCAACAAATTTCTACGGTCGAATTCCACAGAAAATCCAGCCTGTTGTGCGGAAGACAGGTCGAAATGTCGGTGTGAAGGAATCTTTGCTTCCTACCCTCCCAGGGCTAGATTGATGCGTTCATCGTTGTGGGAGACTACGACGGATCTTCAAAATAAAAATGAAAGAGACTTTGAGAATATCCCCAATCATGATTCGCTAAAATACTAGGGAAAAGCATGTAACCTCGCCAGTACGCGCCGAAAATCGAGGAGCGATTTAAGTTATTGTAGTAGCCAAAAACTAGAATCTTCTTGAACATCAACAAAAAGTTCTAATCACTGATCCGAATTGGTGTCAGAAATTTTATATTTGAAAAATTATCTGCCCATCTGATCATAATTTTCAAGCTTGCTGTTACGAGCGTTGGATTCGATCGTATTTGGCACTAAAATTTCAGAAACTGGCATTCTGCAACTTTGCGAAGCTTGTCTATTTAATTGACGGTTATTTAAATGCACCTTCTTCCGAAAAATCAGGGATATTCCCGCCGAAGCTTTCGTACAATTTTCAATCGCATTAATAAATTAAATCCATTAATTTGAATGGTTCTTAGAATGAAAAGTATACTGTACTGTATTTTACAACACATGCGAACGGACTAATGAGGTGGCAGCGTAATTGAATATTCTTCGTATTGATAAGTTTGCAATTGAGAAGTTGCTCACACGTTGGTAGACAGTATATGATGGACCCAGAAAAAAGTCGGATGGAAAAAAGATCGGCAGACAAAATATTTGCGGGGAAAATCAACCTACGTGAACGGTAACTAGTCTAAAAAAAAGTGCAGCCCCAAAAATAAGGAATCCTAATTTTAGTGAAGCTCTCTCATAGTTTTTCTATACTTCTATAGGTATACAATTTTATTGGGAAATTTTTCGCAATGAGTCAAGGAAAATTCAATAACTTCCGTTTTGGTTCACCTCTAACTAGAAAGAAAATTGCAGGTGTGAAACCAATAAGGAAATCATCTGCATGCACGTAACGATCATCTTAGGCCCGCTGTGGATTCCGGAATAGTGACAATTTCTCCACAAATATAACTTTTCCGTCTCGAGATTCGCTGAAGAAAAAACAAATCGGGGAATGAGAAGGTGGGGAGACGACGTGAACATTGCGTGAAAGTTCGACCCTTAAACGCAACCCCGCTGTCACTGCGGCAGAAATTCCAGCCATCCCGGGAATTTCACACTTCAGAGGTGTGGAAGTAATCGTAATGATACGCCACAGTGGAATAATGGAATAAACCCATCGCCGACGTCCAGCAGGAGGCTGACAGATTGTGAGATGCGCCGAGAAGGCTCAGCGGCAGTCCCGATGAGTCGTGACCGCTGGCTCGTCCGTTGCGAATCCGAACGCGCGCCTCGCTCAACTTTTCCTCTCTTCCCATCTATTCCTCTCCCTCTTTCGCCGTGTCTGATTTCCCTGAAAACACACACATGCGCGATTTGATGAATATTTTGCCTCACGTGGGACTGTTCGCCCGGAAATTTCAGCTGCAGCTTAATGCCTAACCCTTTTCTTGAGGAGTCAACGAGGGGTCATCGAGTAGGATCAACTTTTTCTGGGTGGCGGATGGTGAAACTATTTCAAGACATGGCAGTGACGCCCCCCCCCCCCCCCCCAGTATAATAGTAAAGTATTTATTACCTGTTTATTCATCTCAAATAAAGGTATAGTATAAAATTTTAAGATTTCAGAAGTCCGACGATTTGTATTTTTCGATACATTCGCATACGCAGTATATGTCTGCTCAATAAAGCTTCCGGGTCTTTCAATTTTGAAAACCCCCGCATGGAAAAAGATGACTTCGATACGTTCTGTTTCTGGGTTAGGGGCTCTGTTTCCGCATATTAGAAGACTGATCAATACTTTTTCGAGATAAGTTCGTAAAAGAAATGTAGCCTTGTAAATTACAGTCAAATCCGTAACCCAATTGTTGATAATAAAACAATTGAATTTAAAAGCTGGGGCATTTCTCTGGTTTGAATTAAATTCTAATATATTATAGATCCGTCGAAGTCTATCAAAGAAGTGCAATCAAAAATTGCTGTTTTGACGATTTGGAAGGGTTATGAAATCCACAACATTTTAAAAACTGTGAGAGACTTCAAAGGCAGAGAAATATCAAGAACTAACCTTCAAGGGGCACGACTCCACAGCAAAATGGTTAATATTCACCGCTCAATTTAACAACCAACTTTTTGTGTCGTGAAAGATTATGGATGAGCTCAACTATTATCAAATAAATCAACTTCCTCGATGCAGGGTATTTTCTGAACGTACCGCATACCAAAAATAATTTCAACAATTGGACATGTTTGGCAACCTTTGCGAAGTGAACCAGGTTTTGATTGAAACTCTACTGCTGGCCTTCAAATCTCAAACACTTCAAAATTATGGAGTTTGATCACAGTTTAGTTAGAGAGGTACATTTTCGATGCAAAATAGCCGCCAAGCTCATCATCAAGAAACGAGTTTTGACAGCAACTTGGAGTTGGATACGGTCGACGACTTCTTCAAGGAAGCCTGTGCTCGTAATTTTACTCTAACGTAATGCTCTTCTGTCTCATCAGCGCTGTAGTTGTTAGAGTGCTCAGAAAAAAAATGGATGAAACAATGTCAGTCCCACGAAACCAAGTGTGGGTTGAATTTGTGTCAGCATGTACACGCATCCGCATGCGCCCCGCCGCGACGCTCGACGCCGGTTCGGACGGCTCAATAATGATGTTCATCACTCGGGCGTCATCACAACCTCAGACTCGCGGGTGATGATCCGCTTCCGCTCGTTTGGACCCTTGTTCCTCCGCGATCAACGGAATCATGACCTGTGGGTACATCGTCGGTGATTTTTGAATGTATGCAAAACAGCTGCTCATCAGCAAAGGAAAGTTTTCAGCACACTTACCTCCTCCGCTTTTTATTTCATTCCCTTTTTATTCTATTGAATGTGAGGCGGGTCACTTTCAATTTCGCGTGGAAATCTGCAGGATTTATAAAATGCTTTCCGGATCTCACGCTTGAGAGATGTTCTGCAACAGACGTCAACGGAACAAGAATGAATCAGAATAATTTGCTAAAAGAATTTAAATGCGAGAAGTGCTCCCGCTTTCAGGTGAAAGTGTCGTAAGACGTTTCCGAATTTCAATTGCACCATTCACAAAAGGGTTTTTTTTTAATGACGCACCCTGAAAAGCTTTACAGTATTTCAATTTGGTTAAACACCAATATTTTACTTATCCCGAATACGCCTCGTTTCTCGCATGTTATAATTAAGGAGCTTCCAAACAATACCTTCAGAGTCTCCCCTGAAACCTTTCATAGAAAATTAGGAAATCACACTAGCTCATCCCTCCATTTTCGGAATGAAATTGCGCTCGTTTATACGATTTATATCTCTTCGAATCATCCCGCTCTTACTTGAATTAATTTTCCTCAGATCTGCAGTTTCTCCGTCTTCCAGAGACAGCAAAACCATACTTCTTACTACCAAAACATTCAACGAAAAATGTCCGATTAAATTTGTTTCACTTTTTGCATGGAAATCGAACCTACCCCGGTAATAAGACCTGCTCAAGTTATGTGCAAACCAATGTTATACGTGCATAGTTTTACATCCTCGAAAATAAGAACTTTCGGGTGCGGGAATTGAACTTGGTTTATTTGCTAGTTGTATCTTACATTTTAAGAAGCACTTTGTCGTACCCGGAGGAAAGGATCCAGTCCGGCATTGATAGACGCCACGATTTTCCAAAAAAGATTTTTTGCATCAGCATTCACTTTGATGAATATCGAATTACAGAATGCGTACTGGAATAAAATTCAAGTGTTTCCTTGAAAATGAGAATCTGAATGTGGTCTCGAAGTGTAATAACTGGGATCAATAAGTGGGCGATTATGAGTTTTGTCCAGTTCGAGCAAGTCCTGGATTCAAATTGTTTAAGCAAACCACGAGGAGTTTGTCATTCTTGATGCCTTGAAAGTGCGTTTGAATAAAATTGATTTTTGTGAGATTTCCTCTCTAATAGCAAGGAAAGCATTACTGTATGAATTTTCGAAGAAGCGCCGCATTTTGCTGACATGGTTCGAGCAGAGGAGAAAAAAAAAACAACTTCGTTTTGACCTCAGAAGAGAGACGGAGTCCCGAAGCAGAAGGAAATATTTTCGGCAGTTGGGAAACCACGAGGAGGGGATTTTTATGGCAACACGGAGGAAATGGAAGGAAGGAAAGTCAGATGTTGTCTTGGCCCTCAAAACAGCTCGAGAGCAGCTGCAAACACGAGGTCCCCCCAACTTGAACGACGACAGACCGGGCTCGAAGTTTGGTCGTTGGGGACGGGGTCTCGCCTATATAGGCCCGACAGGGGAGTGAGAATTTTGCACACATCCTTTTCGCCATCTCCACCTGCCTCGGCCTTCTTCTTTTCCCGCTGTTGAACAGTGCATGGTAAATACTGCTGCTGTATTGTACCAACGTCTTACGGGGCTTTGTTTAGCGATTGCGTGGAGACTGGCGAGTGAAGAAAACCGTAGGCGGGTCTGCGGACAAATAGGATGACGAGTGCTCATCCACAAGCTTTCGGGCTCCTTGTGGAACCATCGATTCTGGATTCTTGGAAAGTCGAAAGGCCGGCAGTTTTCTGCCAGAAAAGCAGGCCAAAGAACGGGCTTCTCACCGAAAAAAGCCGAGCGGTCACTCGGTAATTTCGTACCTTTCTTCTCTTTGAGAGGCTCAATCGACGTTCACACAAAATACACCGACAAAATACAACAAACCCTCCAAGTCGTTGAAGGAAAACATCCTCTTCTAAGGGCTTCCGCAGTCCGAGTCGAGCTTTTCTTCAATGGAAAAGTTGGGCACTCCTTTCATACAGTTTGTGCTATTCTGCGAGTTCCAGGTGCGCCAAGATTAGCAACATTAGAATTCCTGGAATTTAGTTTTAGTTGCAAGTTGCTTTTTTTTTTTTTTAGCTAAAACCCTACTTGAACGTACAGACATAATTGAGTCTTGATCCTATTATATTTTCAAAAAGATCCTCCGAATCAGAGCGTTGCTACGTAAAGTGTTTCAGAGAAATTCCCCATGGAAGTTTGTCTTCGATAGAATACTGTGTGGACTCACTTTGCAGTGGAGAATATTTTATTCATCATTGCTCTTGAGACTGGTCAAAGTGAAGGCACTATTTCAGAAGCATTTAATTATCACATTACTCGTTAGGATGCGGAACAGAATTCCAAAATCTTGTGCTGGCATCCATGCCTATGCATATTTACAAGGAAAGTTTTTCCTTGATTTTCAGTACTTAGAAATAAAATTAGGCACTCTATTCTCCGATTCAAAATTCTGAAAATCACGGGGGCTAATGACAAGGTTTGAGCAAGCCCATGCCTTTATGTGTTCACCAAGTCTCATTGGATGCGCTCCACGTTCAGCTTTAATATTCGAAAATAGCTTTCAAATTTTGAGAATACTCTTAGACAGTATCTTTTACTCATGTGTAGTTGATTGGCAATTCAATTCTATTACTTATGAAACATGGCAAAGTTGCAGCATTAGACCATGCAATCGGAGCATGCAACTAAACCGTTTTGGAAGTAGGAACATAATGATGGTATATGCTTTCAATTTTCTGCTCTCTCTTTCGAAAACTGGCCGGGGAAAATTGCAAAAATGGACGGATAATGATTGCAAATTACTCTCTAAAATATTTGTTAGACATATATTTTCTGAGGCTCCAGTAATAAGAGAAGAAACCGGCTGGAAACCCCCGCTTATAGGTTGTGAGATTCTTTGGTCAAGTTTGAAGCTCTCATCCGTTTGTTTAAAAACGACAATAAATGTTTCTTCCGTACGTACCGCCTAGCGCATAGTGCAACTATCAAAAGGAATTAATTTCTATGAAATTCATTGTCAGATTTTCGCCCTCTTCCGTCCATGCAGTTTGACTGATCTGAAGGAGATTCCTATATGAATTTCGAAATCTTGCACACAGCCCTGCGTCATCGAATAAATAAACGAATTAATTCCTTCGGTATGTCGCGACGAAAACCAGAATCGTATATATTTCTTGATGAACAAGAATAAAAAAAAAAAAGAATCGGAGTGTGAAAATTTCGTGAGTGGGTCGACAAACGAAGGCGGAGGTGCACGAGCTGGATGATGAAGTGCGTCCCGTGTCTCGTGATATCAACCGCATTATTCACGGATTTCCCTGCTTTTCCCCCCGCAGCGATTGCGCATTCCAGGACGCATTCACAGATCCGAAGCGGAGACGAATCGGGCATTCACGTTGATCGCAGCGGGGGTGCGATAAGGTCTCGCCAAGAAAGACAAATTTATCTCCAGGCGTGACCCCTCACTCTCGGCAATGATATGCCTTTTTTCCGTGCATCATTTCTCCGCGGTTGCAAGGAAATTTTGTTTTTCACTTTCTTTGACCTGGCAACCACGCTTTTGCACTGCGACGATTGTTTCGAACTCGCTTGACCCGAGAATCATTGATAAAAAGCGACAACATTTTCCAGGAAATCGAAATCGGGGAAATGACGGACACAGTGGTCGAAGGACTTGTTGCATCGAACCTGAATTCTCGAAAAGAGTGCTATAAAAAAAATCTGATTTAAAATCGTCGTAGGTCTTCAAAATTTTGCTACAAAATAACCTCAATCATCCGGACTTGTATCAACCAAGCATTCGATTAACCTTCTCCACATTTTTTCGATCACTGGAAACATACGCTTTCTTTCTCTCACGTTAACTCAAAAAATTTCCAATATGAAGTTGAAAAATTCCAAAAAATAAATCAGAAATGATGTATGACACAAGAAAAAAATTATAAAAACTGAATAGCAAAAAGGACTTAATAGAACATCATCAGCGTATTTGGAAATGCGTTGCTTCGCACGAAATGTGCAAATTTTAGTGATGAGGTAACGTGGTTATTGAATACTGTACGTTTGCCTACTGAAGCAACTTTCTATTTTCAATCCTTAGTTTTATTTGATCATCTGTAAAGTTCATCCATGGATCTGGAATTGCATTCTTTCGGTCAATAGAAGATCCATTATACAAAACTCCATGTAAGTCTATCGAAGTTATACGAAGGAAATGTCTCATTGCTCGTTATTGTGAATGTAGACACAAACTTTTGAAAATAATTGACAGGAAACTTCTTTACTAGAAGTTCGGATTTTAAAATGTCTTTAAAATTTCAATAATTCTCCAGATCTCATCTTCTAAAATATATTTCATCCAAGTATGTCAAGTAAAAAGTTAGCACGAGTACAGTCCCTTTGTTTTAAAATTTGTTGATTGGTTATTGTCATTGCCTTTCGTGGACTTCGAAGATCGGTTCGCAAGCAACAGATTGGGCGAATGTTTAACTTCGGACAATTCGTAGTCAGATAAGGTACGGTCTACGGCATTTTAAAATTTTCAAGTTGATCCTGCTACGTTTTTCTATTTCCAAGCTTTCCTCCATATCCGAATTGATAGACGCCAGAGGATCACGAAAATGAGTTCAAAGCGGAATTCCCTTTCAGTCAGAAGGAGGATAAGATTGCTGAACACGGGCTTCTTTCGTCTACAGTAAGAGCCAAGAATGTAATCCGAGGTACATCAGAATGTGTTGACACAGCAGTTGGCGAGAAGAACATGGATCGTTGAACACGGAGACACACGGTGAGCACAGTACATTCACCGAGAAACAATCCGCAAAAAAGCGAAACAAATCCCGGCTTGGTGGGTTCGAATTGCGCTCATTTTCTCGCCGCTAATCCCACACATAAGCCGCCGAGAAATGAGGCATCATGATACAGCTCGCTGTAGTGTGACCCTCGTAGTTTAAACACTTCGCATTTTCCGTCAGAGGAGCAGCTCCAGGAAAAACATAAAATAAAAACAGATAATCATTCCAGGTTTTTTGCACCTCAAGAGCAGCTGTAAATATGCGGGGAAGCGTCGTAATCCCCAACGATCTTTGTGCTATTTTCCCATAATCCTCTTGCTGAACAAAACAACCCCGTGGATCCTCGTGTGCTTTGCATATCACTGAAGCATCATATCACCACAGCAGCACAATATTTTCGTATCCCGGCATTCATAAGGCTCGCAAAACGAACCAAACGACCGTTATGAAACAAAAAACCTGTGCGCCCTTTTATTCAAAAAATGTGGTTCCAACACTTGAGCCTCGTTTGTCGCTCACGTGTCGCGCAAAAAATACCCGAGGGCCTGCAGATCTCGCCAATCCATGGGGAAGAAAAACCCGAAACTATTTTCAAAATGTTTGTCTTTGTCCATGATTAAATAAGGCTTTGTGCCACAGTAGGTTCGCTCATATCTGCGCAAGAGGCGAGGATATGACCCAGTTGCCCTCGCTTCCATATAAGCGTATTAGGCGACTGTCGACAGTTGATGACTTGTAGAAAGGATTTACGCTACCGTAAGGATTCGCGACTTACGCAAAATCGAATGGCGTTGCTCGTTAATGCCAAGTGCTGCCTTGTTTTTGCTGCCACGAAAGAAACGGAAAGTCCTTTCCATTTTTTTTTATTCCTCACACAAGACTTATCGAGTTCGAGAATTTCAAATGGGTTTATACATTTCTTGTGCATGTGAGACTATGATGAATACCATAGATTGCGGCCACTTTACGATACGCAATATAAATCTATCTTTCTTACGATTATCCGAACATTCCATTAAAAGTGCCAAAACTCTTATTGATCTCAAATAAAGTGATGTTTATGCCTCAAATTTTAGCCACTTTCTTTCGAACCATTTTTACATTTACGAGGAATATTTTCCAAGTTATTTATATCATCCATTTTGCATCACTAGAGTTGAATAGTTTCCTTATTGAATGAGAAGAATTTTTTAAATATTCCATCAAGAGTTGAACAATGTTAGCTAAAAGTGTTACGTAAATTTTTTGATTACTGCTGGTATCGTGGGAGTGTCGTTGACATTATTTCACATCATCTGGAAATATTTTTAAAATTCATTTCGTTTTTATATTCAATAATTCGTGATACAGTATTTGATTATCCAAGGGTGAAGGCGGGGGGGGGGGGGGCTTCCGGTAATTAACCCGAATAATCGTATTTTCATTGCAGTGTTAAAACTGAACCCTGCCTGAAAATTTAATTGCGAACTTTATTCTGTTCGGTAGCATTGTAGTCGAATATAATATGTCTGATTAAAATTTCGAAAATCAATTTTCCCACCGACTATTTCGTACGCAAATAATGTGCATCGCATCGTTGCGCAAGGTTCCAATGATTAATTTTGATGGATTCGCAATGCACTGGCTTTCCAATCTATGACAAGCAAAAAAGGGGAAATATTCATTCCAGCTAATTTCAGGTCAAATTGCTCCTTCTTCCTTTTGAGCTTTTGGAAGGGATATCGCTTTTGTGAGAGAAAGCTTGAAGGTTCAATTCGAGAAAAATTTCAGCCCAGATAATACCCGATTGAAGATGTCCATATCCAGCGGACTTCGTAAAAATGTGAGGGGTGATTTGTTACCTCCCGTCTTTTGATTTGTTGTGCGACTGGCAAAGCGGGTTTCGCCGTGTTGAGCACATTTCTCATGAATATTGCAGAAAAATCGGGCGAGCAGAATAAGCGGATCTGGAGCAGAATCAATTGACGAGGTTATGCATGCGAGCGCTTCGACTCGCTGCCTAATGCGAAACGGAGGGACGAACCGGACTGTTTGAAAACGCAAGGGCACCTACCTAATTGAGTCGTTCGCCCAGTAGACAGCAGAGCTCAATGGAGCAGGAAAACTCGACAACAAGCAGCGGTCGGTGGAATGTTCAGTGGCCAGGCCGTCGGTTTTTCGTGAATAATCCAGCTGCTGATCGGTTTCCACGGAGCGCGGATGACTTTTCACTCGGATGAAAAAAGCGTTCGTTGAGGATTTCCCTTTTGTGCGCGAGTTTGCATGCCACCGAGAACGAATTTTCCCAGGGATGAGACTATCTCCCAGGCATTCACGCGGGTTGAAAAATTGTCCGGGGCAACAGCGAGGGGGCGCAGCATTGTCGTCTGGCGCGATTTATGGCGAAATCGTCGGACTCAAATGGGAACTGGATGGCTTGCAAACATCTTTTATTTTCCGCCCGCCTCGCTTCAGTAAACGCCGTCGACAGGAAAAGAGTTACGGGCCCCGAGACCGGGTGACAATGATTGCAGGGGCGATCCTGTTCTCATGGCGTGAAAACTCCAGAGACTCAAACGGAGGAAATGTGGCTTTACGATTCCATTGGCACCAGTGTTGCCGATATATACGAGAACTATACCAGAAGCAATTTCGCGTCTATGAAGATTCCATCTTGATACAACACCCACCCATAATTACCCGCGAGGAAGCCCTGCGTTATAAGAAGGGCGCAATGGTTTCTACAAAAAATTTTGGAACATGTCCACCAGAACCCTGTAAAGTTCTTATTTTCGTAAGATGAAGCGCACCTGATTTTTGCTGCAAATGTACAGAGGAAAAAAATGTGCTAATACCCGACTGAATATGGGGAATGATACGAGCGAAGTGCATAAACCCAAGTGTAAAGAAGTTGACATCCTCTACTTAACCCATGTCTGTCGATAGCCCATCCCTGTTTTTGAATGTGTTTTCAATACTCCATCCCATTTTCTCAGCCAATTTTTACCATGAACAAACGTCAGTTTATCCATGCCTTAAATTTGAATACCGCTATTTACAATCCTGTAGACGTTTATAAAGCATTGAAAAAAGATTGATTCAGCTCCGTTTACGATATTTACCAGTATTCGTTATCTTCAATATTATTCACTGTATAATTCGATACTCGGGCTAATGGTGGGATCTCTTCCCAGATAATGCGATACAGTATTATGAATCATGGAACAAAAATATTGTAATTCAAAAACGAGGATGATCTGAAGTACCGTAATTCAGTCGATATATTGTATACTCTAACCCCTTTTTTACGACACGTATGAATTGTTGATCAAAGGAAAATGAATTAATTCAAATTGACACAATAAACGAGCTACAGTATAATAAGGGCCGCTTTGTTTCCTCTGAATTAATCGAAGTTTGGACTCGAGAAATCAGAGTTCACCTGTTTTCAGGGAATTTCTGAGAGAAACCGGTCCATGCAAAGAGTGAAAATTTAAGACAGCATCCGCGTTTCTGCGCATTGATGATAGTTCATTCGGAGGTTTAGAGCAGTTTTCCTGCAAAAAGCGTGCGTGGCAACTCTGGATAGGATGGTTTCCCCATAGCGCCTCACTCAGTGAGAGGAGAGGAGTTATACAAATTTTCTGTTGCGCAAGCCAAATAGGAGCTTTCAACAGGCTTGCTCTCCCGCACAGTAAACACAGTTTGAATGCCGGCGGTGATGGCTTGTTGTGGTGCGGGGTGGGGGTTTGGAAAACGTCTCCATTCCATGCCCGAACGCGCCCGATGTGTGCACGCATTCAATGATCAGAAGTTTGGGTCCCCGGCTGGGCTCTATTCATTCCTGGCTTTCGGGAACCGAGAATTAAGTAGTGTTTGGAGCTGCGGGTGGTGGGTGTTGAGCGCTATAAACGTGATGAAAAGGACGAACCAAAATAAGCGGTTAAACCCGGTTTGGATTGTTGCTCGGGTGCAAGCTTAGACGCCCGCGTTTCCATCTCGCCTCAGATCGACACCCGCTTCGCGTGAAAAGAAGTGTGATGGGCCTCAAACATTCGACAGACCCACGGATTTCCGTCGCCCTCGAAACAAAGCCCGCTGGGCAGGAAGAAAAATAAAAAGAGTTGCACAAAAAGACGCAAAATCGGGGTTCTGTCCGCGTTATTCACTCAAAACCCGCAGGGGGAGACGAACTGGGCAGTTACTGTAGCAGAAGCATAATCTATTCCCTGGCCGGCCACTGAGGATTCCCTACAAAAGGAGATTATTGCTCAAATCAGCAGATGTGTAGGCGTGTTTAGGCTCGCTTTGTTCCAATTTGTTTTCTGTCTCACACCACCTCTACCAAACACACCTTGTATATTTCCCCTACGAATCGTGCCAATTTTCAGCAGGTAAACTGAACAGCCTTCTTTCCTTTGAAACAAGCGTGCGAAAATATGCATGAGCCAAACGTTGATCCTACAACCGTTCCCTCCGATGTGCATTTTTACTTATTTTTTTAATGACTCCGGCTATCCTTTCATAATTGAACAAAATGCTCAAGTTGTGACTACGATCCATCAAAAGGTTAAACTTTACTAATTATTTCTTCTAACATGGTTCTCGCGAAGAGGAAAACATACTTTGGTATTTCGAATGTTTGCTTTTAACATTTCACTTCACAGTGCCGTTCTTTCTCGTAAAATGTATATGACGCCGGATTTCTGTGATTCAAGGCAAACCCAAAACTCAGCAAAATAAAAAAACCAATTTTATTAAAGGTATCCAAGAGGTGAAAATAAAAGACTGCATCATAATTGGGAAATCTACAACAAAAAGTTACCGTTGAAACAGGGGAAATACTTTGCCGTTTTCGAAAGATATTCAGCATTGTTTCTTTTTTATTAAAGAATATCAATGTTCCGCATATTGTTCCGTTATGAGAGAGAAGAGAATTATGTCAGAATATAATTTCCTCTTTTTGGTAAGATTTTGCATAGTCAAACTCATATTCATACATTGTACATAGCCCGCACCGATGATAATGCGATGCAACGTTGCATCGAAATAAGGTAATAGGTATATTACCTAGTACATCTGAACAGAGTGCCTCACGGGCGCATTTTAATTTTTTCCTATTACAGTATTTATTTTCTGAAAGGAGCTAGAGGTAAAAGTAGGAGGGTGAGAAATAAAACATTTTCATTCAATTCCTGCATGGATAATTTGTTTTTGAATGTGAATTTCAGCTAAAAGCTACGGCAACTTTCAGTTGTATCGCCTGAATATGCTCAGAATGAAGCCGCCGAGATTATTGCTAAATTTTTGCCCTCAACAACGCAGTGCACAATCAATATTCAGCGTTTATTCCACGACATCCTGAAACATCAGATGCAAGCATCCGATGACTCGTTTATTGATGAGGCATTATAAATATTTTCAGAAAAAATGTAGTAATCGAATAAAGGGACGCAAATAATGGAATTCGTTTAATGGCGCGGTAGGGCGATGAAATGTATTCGAGGCGCAACGAAGGTTCCCGCCTGATACACAGCCTGATAAGAGGCACAAGAAAGGAAAACATGCTCACCTGCTGCTGGTTTTGTGCACAGTTAGCAAGCAAGCAAGAATGATATCTGAGCGATCTGGCAAATTAGCAGGAGAAAGAATAAAAGCCACAGAGGGTTGTTTTCGGCAGAGGTTTACGACGCAAGCCTCGGGCTCCGATCGCCAGCATGGGTTGAATGAAGGAACGTTCCTATTCTCATTTACAGGGGCTCATCGAAAAGTTTTTTTTTCATCCTGATACATCTTTATGATCAATGATACCACCTATTTTTTAGATTATCGACATATTTCACTCACGAGTACTGTATGTCTTTTTGTCCGCTGTGGCGTTAAAATTGCTGATACTCTATGTGCACGTCAAACTGAACTTAGATTCTGAATGCGGCCGATCTGAATGAAGTGCGTCAGATTGAATTTCATAAATATAATTTCTCGAGATTGGATGCTTCCTGAATTTTCACGAGTGGTTCAGCTGAAATTTTTCAATTGAAGATATTACGACTTGTTTTTCGAAGCACGACTATACGGGGTAGGAACAATGGAGTGAATACTAATCACTGAAAACATGAGCTGAAGATGGACCCACGGTTTCATATTAATTTCTCTGACAGAATTGGAGAAATACGTCGCGGGTCAAAGAGAAAACTTTTTTCAGGGCGTACGTTAAACTGAAAATCATGATTAATACAGAAGTTCCTTATAGTGGACAAGCGATGGAATTTCCTCGTCGTCAATTGCATGAGGATCCTTTCTCAAGATTCTGAACACACGGTGGATGCATCCCACTCTTTCGCTGAGGATGCAGCTGAAATTGTGTCAGCAATTATGTTGTTGACCATTGAATTCACAAGCGCGGGTTAGGTATACAATGGAGACCATGCTAATGATGATAACAGCTCGTGAAAACATGGAACTATAAGCGTAGCTGCTGACGGACCCACGGTCTCAAAGTGATTCTCTGATAGGATTGGAGAAATACGTCTTGGGTCAAGACACGAAAAAGGTTCGGAGGGGGGATTACTTGTTGTATACATTCACATTCGGGGGTTCTTTCTTTCCCCGTGAAAGGCTTGGAGCATCCTCGAGGACGAGGACCACGTGCTTATTCAGGCATAGTTGTGATCGCAGAGTCTCTCGGGCACGCTTCACCCGCGAAGAGACGATGTCGAGATAAGCTTCGGAACATGATTGTCCCCTTGTTCGGCATTACGACCCATTGCGGGCGGATCAAGTAGCAGGCAAGTCAATCCCCGCCGGCTCCGACCCCGGGGGAAAAAACCGCGCTGCCAACCGGGGGCTTCAACTCCCGGACAGGCCACGTCAAAAACCTCAAAATATTGAAAGAACCTGTTCGCCGTCGTCCAGGGAAACACTGAGTGCCACATCCCTTTGTGTCTTTTGTTCATGTCTCTCATTCTCTCCTCTACATTATTTTTTTTATCCCCATGATGACGATGGGGGATGAAACGCAACCCCCCCCCCCCCCCCGCTATGAGTGCCCAGGTAGACCCGGAAAATTCTGCCAGGGGATCGATGCCTGTTTTGCATAAGCCAGCTTGCGACCGCCTCAATGTGATCTTGTCATCGATCGCTGAAACTTCATGAGCCAAATCCAATCATCGCCACAAACAAGTGGCGGCTTTGCGCATCTCTGCAAATCCGTCACGTTTCCTTCTTCACTATTACTTATATAACTCCTAAAATCCCGTATCTAATATTCGAAATAATAATTTGAAGGTCTTAGTTCGCATTTGGTTTCATATTTATAAATCTTGTTTTTTTCAATCCTACAGTAACAGCTCCATATATACCGAGAATAAAGGAGCGCCGAGAACGACCTTCTGACACTTCGGGGCGATCCCTCGATCAAGCCAACCATATATTTACTCAAATGAAATTGGTTTTTCATGAACTAGAGTAAGATTCCATGTAAAGTTTCTCTTACATTTCTCCCCTGAAAAGTCCCCATAGGGATGGCTGATTTTCTCACCGATTTCGGAAAGATCAGACGATAAAATTTGGAAAATATCGCCAGGAAACCCTGAAATTAAATTTTGATCTGCTGTAACTCTCGGGAGAAATCTCAAAATAACTACTTAATCTTTCGAAATATCTTTTAAATCTCTATGATCAGTTATCAAGATGAATATACAGTAACATGAAAAATTAAACATTTGAATGATTATTAATTTGTTTGTTCAGGTTTTTCTTTTTCCGTAACTTGAAAAACGCGGGGAAATGCTGCATTTCTTTTTTTTTCAAGTAATAAATGTTTTTGAAACAGAGATTGCAGTTGTCAATAGCGAGAGAAGCAACCATTTTTTGCTCTTCCTTTGGTTTCATGGCTAACCAAAACCTCAAATCTTCCCCGACCTGAAGTATAAATCCTGAGAAAAATGTTTTGACCAATTACGCTGTAACTCAGAACTGTCTTTCTGCTGATCGCACTCAACTAAAACATAATTTATGATTTATAGAATCTGAATGGCTACTCGCAATTTTTATTCCTCCTTTTAAATTTTGACGGAAGACGTCGTCGTAGGTTTACAGTATTCAGATATTACATGAGATCGAATCGTGGGGTCTTGGAAAAATTCGGTGTTGAGAGGATGACCACGGAGAGTCACGTCTCGCTTGTAGCCCGGATTACCCAAGCAAAAAGTCCACGTATTTATTTTGATAGGGTCAGAAGTTCATGTTGAGCAATTTCGTCGACTGCTTGTGCGGTCAACGAGCGGAAGGGAATCGTTCGTCCGTACCGTGCGGGGTGCTCAGCAAGTACTGCCAGTCTCGGCGGAAACTGGTCCCCCGCCTTGGCAAAACAATGGGCCGGGGACTCGGGGGTCGTAGCTCATCATACTTCCGAAAGCAGACACCTGTGCTGCGTTAATATAGGCAATCATTCTTCTCCAGATGGGTCCTCGCACCTCCGTCAGATTCCGGCTTGATAGGGGATGATCAATGAGGCTCTCTGAGGACAGTCCGAGGTGTCGGGTGGATTCCTCGGTCCAGCTAATTTCTTGTGTCGGTCGCAGATCGCGGCGCGATTCAGGACTCAACCACGAGGGCCCCTGTAGCCTGTCATTCACGCGAAACTTGGAACAATCGCTGATAAACAATCGCTCGTCCTCCGTCTCGGAACAATATTGTCTGGCGTGGCTAATCAGTGATACGGCCCGTGATGGGTCAACATCCCTATTCCATCATGGTTATCCGTCCGACTGGGCCTCCTACAACCGCGGAAAAAAATGCCTCGAGAAACAAAAAGCGATTACAAAATAAAGAGCGTCTTGATTTCCCTGATTTCCATGCGGTGCATGCTTCCCACTCGTGGTTGACGTGTTCGCTCGGACTACCGGAGCCAGACGTCCTCAGCTCCGGCGACGAAAAGAATCGCGAGAAAATTCATCAAAATATCGCAGGAGAGCAAATAAATAACTTTCTAAAATCTAAATGCATGTTCTACTTGACTAGGCGCTCAAATTTCGCCCAAAATGCTGATTGAATCGGACACTGTCTCTCTTTTAGATATTACAGGAAACGCTGCAATCGTAGAAGGTGCGCTTTGGATTTTTTTAATTAAGAAAAAAATTGAGAAGCCAACAATTCTTTCACTGTTAAAACACCAAATTTCCTATTGCTTTCAAGTTCAAATTGGCATTGGTGCATGAATATTTAAACTGCGCCATCTTTAAACCATTCAAGTTTTATAGGCAGGTATTGCAACAACAACAAAAAACCGCATGCGATTTTTGTCCGATAGAGGAATTTACCGCATTTTCTCTCCTAGGATTCTGTCGTTTCGGCGTCAGTACAGTTTTCTTTTCTGAAATGGATGCGATTTACGATCGTTTGCAGCTTATGGTAAAGGTCAGCATAATTCCTTGATATTGAAAAACATTTCCACGAATTCAATAGGATTTGATTGAATGTATTGATGAGGTTACTAAGGTATCATGATCGACTCCTGTGGCAGAGTGGAGTTTTGAGAATGGTTATAATTTTTCCGCGACCGATATAGCGCTGTCTTTCTTCAGAAAGCTGTCCAAATCAGGGTGCGTCCTACAGTATTATCATTGTACTGAGATTGGTCCAAATAGGACATGTTTTTATATCTTGAGGAAGAAGATAGCGAGCTTGTTTGTGCCGGAATATTATAAATGGGGACGTCAGACGAAGCTTTGATTCAAACGCTCGGGTTTCTGTGCATTACAAGAAGCCGGTGAATGAATACAAAATGCGGCGATGCAGTAAAAACGTCGGATCGGGATCGCGATTTATGCAGCAACCCGTCGAGCACCAACACACGACAAGCGCGGACACATCCCCGAGTCGACTTCGGCTCCGGCTTTGTCAACTCGTGCTGGCTTTGTTGCCCAAGTACGACGTATCTCGACATCGGACATCATTTGTGGGTCCGGAATCAAGATGCTTCGGGGTTAGGGTGATGGCTCAGGGACAAGATGTCAAACTCGCGTCTGGCCCCTGCGAAAGGCTTCGTTCCTTTGACAGGTGCCCCGTGGGGCATCAGCTCCGGCGTCCGCAAAATTCTCGTCCGGGGTGATAAACGATAATTGGCGCGAGACGCGTCGTGTGCCACGTGGACTCGATGCGGCAGATGAAGACTCGTCGCATCTCAGTCGTGGAATCGGGATCACTAAGTCGTCAACACGGACCCAGACCCAGGGCACGCGATGGTGACAAACACCCGTACCTTCCGCTGACAGCCAGGAGATGAGACAACCAGCCGAATAAACCGGCCGAATTTCGCGACAACTCGTCTCGTCAAAGCTATACACGAACCTACGGGAAAAAAAGAAGGCGTGTGTTCCGCAAGGAAAAATCCAGGAGACCAAGTAGCGGTTTTTTCCTGCTCGTCATCGCCCGATATCTTCGCAAAAAAACTCCGGCCTAATGAGGTGCCGAAAGTCTTTCCGCCGTGCGCGAAATGTCAAGTGTCACTCGAGTCACTCGCACTGCTTTCTCGTCGGCACCCGGTTTAATGATGACACGCTTTAGATTCATGTAGATGCCGTCATCCCTGAATGTCATGTTACCCGCCTTGGCGTTTTCCACGTGCTGCTGGGCCCCGTCAGGAGCCGTTAATTGTGCCCCGATTCTCCTCCTACTTGACAGCAACGAGGCCCCAACGCGAGATAAATCCTGAAAAGCGAAGCTTCCGCGAATGTTGGACCTCGTCCACACGAAGATACGCAATCAGTTAGCCTGCAACACTGATCGCCCCAGAAACACGTTATGATTGTTTCCTGCGCTCATTTCACCAAAACAAAGGGCTCCAGAGACAATCAGTGTATTTACGCGATCGTGGCCGCACTTCTAAAAAATGGGCGGAAAAACCCTCTGGTGTGGCCCCTTATGCAGCGCGCTAAGTTTTCGATAGACAGACCCGCAGAAGCGATCCGTAGTCTTCATGTAATCAAGAAGCCAGTAAAGAATCCTGTTTTTTAAAAGTCATTTCTCTAATACAATGTATTCTGTATTCCTATACAACCCATTCTCGGCATAGACCTCAAGGACTAGCAGGTTTGGTTAATGCCCAAGATCATGTAAATAAAAAGAGATCAAGCGAAGAAAAACTTAGGCCATATAGCAAGAACCTAGCTGTAAGAAAAAGGCATATGAGATTTTCCCCATTAGATTTCTTGGTGTTTTGCTCGGTATGGCCACTGCATTTATGACGAATCAATCGTGAACTTCAGACTATTTAAATGGAGTAATATTTTACGAGACTGAAGTAATTTTTTTAATGCTGCTGTTTGCAATTAACTGGACACTCTTAGTCAGCCATTTGACAGCTGGGAGTTTCGTTCAAGAAGCTCCACTGAACAGTAGGTTTGAAGCGCAATTTGACATGAGCGGTTTTTCTCATGGAATAATTGCATACGACAAAGGTTGGTTATTAATGGTTATTCTGGTTCGTGCGAAAAAATTCTTACCCTTCTGAATGTCTGCTTCTAATGTCTGATAATTTCCATCCAATCCTCAATGTCAATGTTCCGTGCAGAGCTTAGCGGCATGTTTCCATTTAACCTTTATCACTTTTCTGCGCCTTTCGTAGGACTTTCCATTAAAATGGCTGCCAAAAATCGAGATGCGGCGGATTCTTGCTTGGATGTGGCATGAAAAAGCCTTGAAAAAATCAGTATGCTGTCACCAGCAAGTTGAAGGGAGCTGAAGGGAAAATTAAGAAACTAGGGTCGATTCCTCAATCGTATATATATTGCTCTCGGTTATCTCGAGAGGGGCTTAACATGGAGAAGGAATAAGTTGCCACCGCACAGTTCCGCTTATGTGTGATATCCGAGATCCGCGTGCTTAATGAAGCTCAGCTTCCCGTCGACATATGGCCCTTTTAGTGCGAAGAATCTTTCCCAAGGAGCGGAATTCGAGCTCGGAAACCCGTGATGATGAGCTTCGTTGCGATTATCTGGCTCTCGTTAACATTCGGCTGGAGGAACATACGAGGGAACGCGGTATTACACACCGGAGACGACTGTTACGGATCTCGCCGCAAGGTTTTTTTAATGACCTATCCAGAAACTATTCACGCTTGATGTGGGAAGCGAGGTGTTGCAGGCGGTCGTTAAAATCACAGCAAACCGGGTTCTCTCTTCACGCTCCGTTTCTCCTGAGCCCGGACGAAAGATTCACTGGAGGCGATTAAAAGGGCAAGTTAGTTGTCCATACTGGAGGATGTATCGTAAATGGCCCGCGATGCCCCGTGGAGACACGAAATGCCTGTCTGTCCTTTTTCCTCTCGAAACTGTAACGAGAACGAGAAACCGGCTCCAGAGCGACTGGTTCATCCCACTCGCCCTTTTCCCCAAATATTTCCCTCGAAGGAAAAATATTTTCTGGACGCACAGACGCCTTCGATTAAACGGAGAGCGTTTCATCACCGGTGCTTCGGTGCACAAAATCAGCCTTTTTCTTTCTCTGTCAAAACAAAGTTACGTTCACTGTAGCCGTGTAGCAAAGTGAAAAGGGTATGAAGGCGATGATGGATAGTACGCCGGGGCTCAAATGACCTACCCAGAAAATGCTTATCCTTAGCAGCGCGTTTCTTGACCTTTCTGCGAATTTCATTACCGAAGGCAGTGTTAGCGCACCAAGTCGGAATTGCCAGGAACCACCAGCGGCGTGGCTCTTGAACCTGGAATTTTGTGCTCATGGGGTTCTCAAGATAATGACGCCTTCTGCTCAGAAGTGTTCCCCATTAGAATATTTTGCGCAAGATTAATCTTGATTCCTGGGTAATCATACATATACCACTTGTCAACACATCCATGTTCCCCGATGTTAAGCGCACCACCGCTGGCTGGAAAGATCATGTGACGAAAAATATTCCCTCGACTTGCGCAAAATTAAAGAAGATTTTTGTCGAAAAGCGCATCTTAAAATTAAATTTTGAGCATCCTCCTTATATTAACCATGCAGAGGTTGCTTCTGACTTTCCCCTAATCTCTGAAGTGAAATGCGTGCAAAAAGGAAGGCAATTTTAGTGAATCCGTGTTTTGTTCGAGAAACTGGCATGTATTCTGAAGCCAGGTATAAGAACAATTCCATAGGTCTTCCAGAGACAGGGAAGAAGGTACTGTATAACGCCCGGCAGCGGTATTTCAGTGCAAAAGGAGGGTTGATGGGAATGGCGTGAGAATCGCCATGAACAGAGACTTCACGAGTCCATCAGGGTATTGAATAAGCAGACAAAGCATTTACCTAAAACGGACAGTAGTCAAGTATTATGAGGAAAACGAAATTAGCTCAAGAAAAATCAATGCATTTGCCAAGAACTGGATCGTCACATGAGTGCGATATTCACAGCCCGGTTTTGCACGAAAAGCCCAGGGTTTTGCATGTTCACCCTGGAATTTTTAATGCACCGTCCGCTTGAGTTGAAAGCCCAATGAACAACATTTTAAACGGATTCTTCGAAGGTTTTCGTTCGAGTGATGATTTTGGAGCGGGTTTCCTCGCAGAAGTCAGCAGGAAATGTCGGGTTTCAGTTATCTTTTCCGAGGAACTCCTCGGAGCAGAAAATAATGGTATTCAAGTTTTTCCTGGTTCCAGGATTTGCATAATGTGTGGCATCGATTGGTGTCACAAAAATGTGCATGTGAGACGCAAAGCTAGGAGGGCTTTCTTTGAATATTGTCTTTTCGGAATGGGAAGCCTTCACAGGTCAGGCTAAATATTTTTGATGAAAATGAATCTGTACCAACCGATTTATGTTATCAAAAATGCCAAGGGTTATCAAACACAGAAAAGGTATACTGTTTAAATAAAATCTGGCACGATCGCTACAACCCCTCGACAGTTTCTTTCAGGGCTTCCGGCATTTCGGAATACGTGAATTCAAAAATAGCCCCAGCAGTCAAAATCCCTTTACATATCTTCAAAAACATGAGCCACGCGTGGAAAAAAGCTGAATTGCGGCTTATCCGAGCGTTTAGTGAATCCCGAACACAAGTTTTTCCCCGACATGAATTTTTCGGAAAAATCCTTCTAGCCTATCGTGTCGGGTTTGCCTCTGGATTTGCATTTACTTATGCGAGTAAAAATTGATTTGCATCCAAAAGCGATGCATTTTAATGGGGATATTAAGCAACATCGTGGTCTAAACAAGGCGAAAAAATGCAGGGACTCAAAAACGACGCACCGACCCTCTTTCCGGATGCGCTGCGTGAAAAGCTGATGCGTTTCCTACAGTATTTCCACGAATTAGCTCGCAATTGACTTTTCTCGTTTTATTTGAAAAGCCAGAAGTGGACAATGGAAAAGCGGCACGTTCAGAGGGCTGAAACAAGACGACCGAATAAGCGTGGGAGTCTAGCCGATCGACTGATATAATTTGCTGCCCTTTTACCTTCACCTGCTTTGATGCGGATTCTTGGGCGCATCTTTATGTGCTCTAGATGTCTCGTAACGGCGGAAGAGGCAGTAAATGCAAATCGTTCGAATCATATTAGCGGATAGAATGTCGGAATTAATTCAAAATATGCGTAATGGGGAAAGGAAACCGAAAGATAATAGGGCGGCTGAGCGCTTCCGTCCCTTTTGAAGACGACGAGACTCTCATATTCATCAATAACTACGCATTCGACGACATGATTCATGACGACTATTTATACTGATTTTGATGCGTAGTTCATGATCGACTGTCAAGTTTTTGAACGCCCACTGACCACATTGCTCGGTTGCACCCATCGTTGCCCGTTTTATTTGATCGGCCCGTTCGTTCCAGGTTTCATGGCCGAGAAAACGTTCGAGGAATCGACTTGACCGCAATTTTGGCACCGTCTTCAGTCGCTGAGCCCGCTTCTGTCTCATGTGATGTCTTCGGGACAATCCGTATATGGATGATCATCGATTCATTCATTTACTCGAAAAACCATTGATTTCCGGAATCCCACATGCCTTTCTCGCGCCAGCGAAAGCAGCAACTCGACATTTCCCACAGTTGATCGCATTCCGGAGACCCTTAATTGATTTGTAAATAGGACCATTGGCTTTTCGTAATAGTGCAGTGAAGAAATATAATTAATACGAACACGAATGAGCTGTCATTGCTCCGAAGCAATTCCGTAGATTTATAAATTGGATTTGTGAATATCTAGAATTTAATTAAGCTATCCTTGGCAATTCGTGATAGTTCTTCACAAGGAGGGAAGATTAAATACTTGTTCCTTCTTTTGATGGTAGCCCAGGTAAATTAGGTTATCAATTCCAGAGTGTTTTCTTCAGTTTTTTAAATTAAAACTGGGGAAAAGAACAAACTTTCACTTAAGTTGGACAATAAGCGGGCCATCTTATACGCAGGCATATACATTTTTGCAAGTTCTTGTATGCATTTAAAACTAAAGAATTTTATAATTTTAAGGTATTTTATCATACAGTTTTTCGTGTGATTCTGAAAGATAACTAAAATTTTCGGAATACAAAGAGTTTATTGAATAGTCGCTTAATTTTCCAATAGATAATCTATCTCTTTGTGGTCTGATCTTGATGTTTCCGTTCATTATATCTTATAATATTTTCTTTTCGATCCTCCCATGAGAACGAGAATGGCCAAAGCCCCAAAGGTTTAATTCAATTCGAAGGGAAAGCATTCGAAAAAATTAGAGGAATCCATTTTTGAAGCAACGTGTATTCAAGAACAATTAACGTTTTTCTAGAACAAGAACGCGACATTTTAATTGCCTTATTATAAACAAAACATTGCTTATTGGCGCTCCTATTTTTCTTGGGCCTGAAATCTTTGAAAAATTTTGCCCGCGAATTCAAGACTCTTCTTTGTATTCAATTAATTTATTGCTTCTTTCAGCAGCATAATCTCAGCAATTTAACAAAAATATGAATTGCGTCATTCAATGTTCGACTGCCTTTTTTTCTAGATGTTGTTATCCAGAGGCAGTCTTCTACTAAACCTGCGAATATATGATGTCTTCAATAAGTATTCATCCATGCTTTAGTGGATTGCGTAAAAAATAGCCTTCGTATATATGAGTTGAAAGGTGAGTTCCTGCTCTGTAGAAGTGATCGTAATGTTTCAGGATAGATAAGAATCCTTGCTCCGATTCGATGGAGTGGAATTCCACGGAAGTTAATAAGATGAATTGTCCGAACAGATTTTGTGGCTAGTATTGAATTGTTCGTAGCCCGAGGGCAGCCATCAGTCTCCGGACAAACTCGAGACATTCGGGAAAAGAATTACTCGGTCGTATCAGGGGTTGGCTAAGGAGAAAGTGTAATATGAAGTGCCCACGGGATATGTTTCAACAGAGTCGTAGTCGGAGCGATAAAATATTGTAGTCGGACTCACGTCATCCCATGGTCGCCTCATCTCGGCACGTTCCATCGATCGCCGGAGTCAATTGAAACCGCTTCTCGGAGGCGGCGATCGATCCTGGACAACGATCACCTTCGACGTGGAACCCATCTGACAAGGCTCACTTTCTCACGTCCTGCCGGTAAACAGCGGGGCATGTGTGGAGCCAGCATTTCGCAAGGCTGCGAGCTGTCAGCACTCCCGCAAAACAATACATCTAGGATAAAATGGCCGCGGCACCTTAATCACAGTGATGGCCTCCCGGAGCGACGCACATCTCGGCTTCCCCGCTCTAGAACTCATAGCTGTAATCACGGTGACAGGTAGCCTGGACTTCTTTCCCCCTCGGGCTGAGTTCATCAGGAACTCGGGCCGCACTGCGTCCAGCTGAGCCTTTGTGCGAAAAATAATTTCTGATTGCCCCCGCTTCACGCGTCTACCCGCCTGCCTCGGAAACCCTTGCATAGGGAACGAGAGCAGCCGTAGAAATGAGACGGTCGATGATACAACTGTTTCCAGTCGAAAGTAATGAGCTTTCCGAGGGTACTTCTTTTTGCTGTCGCCTCTCCCGCGAGTTTCTCTTCTTCCTTTTCCAGAGCGAACGGCGGGCAATCTAAAAATGCGCTTATGGTCCCTTCGCGGCTCCGGAGGGCGGCCATGGTGTCACTTATTTGGAGTAGCGTGAAACACCTCCCCCCCCTCCCCCCATTCACCTCGAAATTATTTCTAGGTAAATAAGAAGGCAGAGTTTCGCGCATCCCCGCGAAGACGCGTCAAAGGTGGCGGCTTTTAGGTCCGCGAGTCAAAAGTCAATCCGGGTTCTTTCTTTTCCTCGGGTTCCCCAGGAAACAAACACTCGGGTGATGAGATTGAAAGCCAGGAGGGATGAAAGGGGGCGAAGGAGACTATAAAGACATTTCGGAATCTCCGTTGTTTGCGCCCTGCGATATCATCATCACCTGAGACGCGGGATGCCGAGGCGATCACAAAAGCCGAACGTCGCAGCGAACAACGGCGCGGGGCCGGGGATTTACTGAACGTCGCAAACCTGTGGGGCGCGGACGCTCCCCTGCGGCCCAACTGCGGAGGAAGACTCCTCGGCTATTCTGCATTTCTCGGGACTGCGTGGACGGATTAGAAAATCCAGGATATCTTTCACCGGATATCACACGGGGGGAATGGAGTGCTAGCCCTCATAACGCGTCGCACAAGATCTACACGAGGGCTTCCGTAATCACTTTCAATGATTAGAGTGAACCTATTAGATGATTCATTACAATCCGATCACAGTACACGTGATTGAGTGAATCTCAAGATGAATTGCGCAGGAAACGCATAAATGACATTAAAATAGTCCACAGCTAGTATGGTAAAATGTATAATGCATCGCTCAACCTTGAAGAGTGCTTCAATAATCGTCACTTACAATTATTGAAGTGAGCCTAAAGGATAAATCCGAAAGAATGTCTTTTTATTTACTTGAGTGAATCTGGAGAACATTTGCCACTGCTGAATGAAGTTCAAACGATATTCTTACGAATGTATTCTGGAGTAACTTGTTTCGTATCAGCAAAATTTAAATAAAAAAACGAATATTTTCGTGATATTGAAAAAAAATATTTTGTGTCAGGAATTCTGGATTTAAAACGCTTGCCGAAAGATCTTTGCAGTCCTCACTTTAGAAATGGGAATCAAATTTTCTCGTGTGCAAGAATTCGTGACTCATTTAACGGACTTGGAAGATTATCGTCCCCGTTGATCATTAGGAATAACTGGTTTCAGACCCCCGAATAGTTCCAAAACTAAATTATATTTATCAAAACGGAATGATGAATACAATTTCAATGAATATATGTTCAACATAAAATACCATGCTATGTAGCAGCAGAAACACTCCTAAACGAGAAAAAGCAATGTCTCAATTGCATTTTTCGAAAAGTACTGTATATAATACGAAGTGATCATCATACGGGGTACCAGTATTTTTTTCTTCAATTCTATGCCCGAATCAATTTTCTCTGCAAGCTGTGTCCTTTGATCTTTGAATTTTTGTAGCGTCTTTTTGGTAATTCCTGATGACCACATCGAAACTGCATATTTTAAGCTCTCTATGGATTTTTAAAGCACAGCAATTCCTCGACTTACTTCAGCGAGAAAATCAGACATCTTATATTCTCTCTTGTGGGTCTTTCTATGAAATAACAATAAAAATTACAATACTTTAAACCAAAATGCGAACTTTTGAAGTTCCATCCTTTTAATTACAGCGAACAAACGAACGTAATACTCGAAGCAACGACAAGAAAACCTCCGATGAATGAAAACTTTCAAACCTCTGGAAATTTCCAAGACAGAGAAATCTTTACTCTAATTTTTGAGCACTGGATAATTGTGTTCTGGTCCCAGCAGATCTTTTTCATAACATGGGCAGCTCTTATGATATTATGATATCGGATAACAAGCTTTTTGTGGTCCCTGGGCATCCTTCTATAGAATCTATACGAAGTCAATCTGTATTTTTGGAGAATTGCAGTTTGGAAACCTCGCGGATCAGGTAAGAATTATGTGCGTGACATAATCACAAAGTAGCGAGAGTCAAGATTGAAAGTCAGTACTGTACTCGTAGTGAAATATTGAGGTATTGTCGCGACGCGGATAAAATCTGTCCCACTTCAACTTCTCTGAAGTTATGAGAGCATGTCCTTCAATCAGGGATAACAACTTCCACGTTTATCTTTCAAGCATGAACTAACTGTCTAATTTAATAAAGCATGACCGTGTGATGACTAAATGGGTTAATTTGGACACTATCGGACCCAGGCCGTTTTTGATCTGATCCGAATATAGCCGGGCGGGTAACTAGCGGGAGTAGTCTTTTCTACTTATTTGTTATAAAAAAATTCTCGCGGACAAATAAAAGTAGACGCGGGTATTGAAGAAAAAAAACCGGCAAGAGAATGTGCAGTCCCCGTGAGATTGAATAGCCCAAAGGGCCTTCTGATCAAGACGTGGTACCGACATCGCTCGTTCCGGTAACTACTGATTTCTCCTGCAATCCCAGCACCTCGGGCGTCCGACATCGCATAGCCAACACCGCCTCTGCAAGAATGCCGGTGCTATATCTTCCAGCCTGCCTGTCTCCTCTCATCGGCGCGAATTAAGCCAGCTTGGGGCTCGGGAGAACCTATGAAAATTCCTCGCCTGCCGTCTCTCTCTGCCTCGCTGCTCGGCCTGGGGTATTCTCTGCGGAATGCTGACCTCACATTCCTCCATGCGAGCCCGCAAACAAAACCCAGCTTTCGCCGCTGTCCCCGTCAAAACTTGCGTTGGCGAAATAAGGCATAACAAAGCGCTTCCATTATAAAAAAAAAAAAGCATCAGGAACGCCCTCACGAAAATTCATGCAAAAAATGCATGCTGCTTGTCAGTATTCATTATGCTTGGCCTATTCATGCACGAAGAGGATGATTTCGGTCCTTGGTCTTTCTTTCCCTTTTAAGCCTTCGTCATAAATTTAGAAGTCGGAACCGCAAAACGATCCGAAAAATGCTTATTCATGTGTTAGGGTGATCAATTTCACGAAAAGCACATTTGAGGCACTAACATCGCATTCCAATAGAAATTCCATAATTTATTCATACAATCATTCTATCGAAGCGATTGCAAAGTTTTATGTAATGATCAATGCCTTTTTAGCCCGGGAAAATTTCATCTGAAAATTCCTATAAACAAGCTAATATAATTGGATAAATATAATGTGCACCGTACATTGTCATGGGTACCAATTATACTCAGAGAAAAGCAATGTCCAACACAATAAAGAATGTGGAAAGGCTTTTATTTCCGCTTGGAAAATTATGCTGACTGCCACACAGCCATCGACAGCAGGTTCAAATTTTTTCAAATGACGATCAATTTGAACTTCATCTATTACTCCGAGCAGGATTTAATATCCAAGGCAGAAGTCGATTATAGTCCCAGTGCATTCGGCGAAAAATCAATTATTCGAATATTCCATTTGTCCGCGGCGTCCTATCCTTTTTTTTAAAGCAAAACTGTGATTTGATTGCTGTCGAAATCATGCGAAATTTTGAGAAAAAGGCGATGGAGACGCCGAATGACAAAAATACTTCACACCGGCCAAGAAGTCGAGAGCTTCTCAGCGTATACTAAACAAGTGGACAGCAAGGCATAAAGCGAATCAGGGAATTCCAATGACTGTGTTTGGAGACCGCTGCGACGACGGCATAATCGATGTGCAGAAGGGCCGCGGTCACAAGAGAGGGCCAGAAAATAAAAGCTCTTTCAGGTGACAAGAGAGAACAGACAAGTTTGTTTGTAAAGCCGCAACAAAGGCATTCTCCCGCTCGACTATGGCGCTGGTGTGACTTTGTCGGTCAAGCTCCTGCGCCATTCTCCGTCACCGCTCCGCCGAGGCAAGAGGGTAAATATTGTTCTCCTCCCCCACGGGGCGAACACAAATACTGTCATCCCTTTCTCGCCTCCCTCCATGGTGCGGTCGGGAAGGTTATTTTCAAAATATTCCGGGACAGAAGAGCTTTGACGAGCGTCGCACTCTCTGCGGTCAGCGAGAGGAGAATTTTCCCTGAGCTCTTCTCTGCGAAAAGCCGAGGCGTGAGTCGCTGGGAAGCGTTCAAATCCCCCCCCCCCCCTTTGCTCGGATCCCTCTGGGAGATCATTTGAGATCGGATCCCGAGCTCCTCATTGGGCAACCGAGCAGTGATACATGGTGTTCAGGGGGGTCGTCGCGGCAACTCTGACCCGAGCTGGGGGGAGAGTCTGTCGACTTCCAACCCGCCGTGAATGGGCCACACTGATCTCGCAGATTTAGCTTTATAGAGGCTTAGTGGGTAACATTCCGTGCTGCGTGTTTTCGGATCTTCTGTCTCTATTTCGTGTCAAGTACACGATTGCTTTTTCAATGATGCGTTTATTCTTGTGGAGCATACCGTATGCATACTCAGCAACCGCTCCAAGGAACTACGAAAAAGAAGCTATGCTTGTTTGGGAAAGTATTATTCGTGGATTCCTCCTTTTAAATTTTATACAATAATGCTATAAATCATCATCCCGTTGAAGATCGGATTACTAATTCAGGAATAAATCTGAAAACCATCGACAGTTTAAAAATTATTTATGGAAAACCGAATTAAACGATTTCATCATGATGCATAGATATAAAAAATTTCCAGCAACATCAACTTGAAAAATGAAAGCTATAAAGATGTATCCAGCATAATGAAATATCTTGATGGCGGTTGCATGTTATTTTCGAATTTATTTTTAGGAAGCGCGTTGTCAAATCACGGATTATCGAGTTTTGTTGAAAGAACTCTATAAATGATTTAAAAATTAGTCAACTATAATTAATTACGGTCAAGGGATTTATTTGAAATTTCAATGAAGGATTAGTTTTTTCCGATGTCAAACTGATCTGCATATATGAATCAACAGTTGACTAAGATTCCGCATTTGAAATCAGATTGCATCAGAAGAACTACGTTTCGATTTGAAGATGCACATCGTGTTCTGGCGTTCTGTATACTGTAGCCGTCGGAATCCAAAACATTTTCAGGATATTTCAGTACCCTATTTACGTGAATATATGACATTGATAAGTCGCATCTTGGTTTTTATGTACGCAAACGTCTACTTACTAAATATAAGACGCAATATCAATACATCGAGGTTCGTCTTCGTGATCAGATACTGTTTCTACTCATACTTTATTTAAGTCAGCTTAATCTCCGAACGCGTCGGAATTGTGACTATTGCGCCCGTTGATAGGAAATGGCCATTGAGCTTTGTGTAATCAAATTCTAAACTTAATATTGCACAAAAGGTTGGGGTCATCCATCAGAGGCAGTTAATGCACTTTTTCAAGACGCCTTCGGATATTGAACGCATCCTAATTTTTCACCACGATTCTCATGGGAGAAAATGTCTGAGTAAATACGGCTACTCTTGGGCGGAGAATAGACGAGTTGATGCTTTCGTCGCTTTCTGGAAGCGAAATTCAAGAAACAACGACCAGGGGGGAAGATCAGAATTTCTATAATATATTTATTTTTTTGTTTTGTGCCAGATAAGTTCCTCGTTTGCCGCCAGAAGATCGGCATGGCCGCAGCTGTCCATCTCGCGTCGATCGCGAGATTCTCGCCGTCGAACAGGGCCCGCGGCAGTAATCATCATCGTCGGCAGGGATGAGTTTTCCCTGCTGCCGACGGAACAAGCCGCTAACGACATTATTTCCCAAGCCTTATCGTGCGGACAATGGGCTGTAATTGAAATGTAAAAGGAATGTCACAATACGCACCTTTCCAGGGGGGAAGAGCCTTCTACCTCTTATCTCGCCGCCCGTTGCCTTCGACCCGCAGTACTGATTACAAACATTCTCGGCCGCGGCCGGGTAATGAGAGCGGCCCGGGAGGGAAGGAAGGAACAAAAATCTCGCCGGCCGGCGGATTGCGGCTAAAGCCGGGCCTTGTTTTCGCCGCAAAGATGAGCGAGTTAATTGACAATTAGACAATCGAAGCAGGATGTAGGAGTCCCCGTTTAAGACGGGAAAACACAGCGGGTTTATCTGCGTCCGACATGCAGGAGATCAGCACCGACCCCTCGCTGAACGGAAGGGCTTATTTTCCTGATGAGCGGAGCTTAATTGGTATTCACGTGGGTGGCCGGGGTTTTTATCAGAAATGTCGTGCCTAATAATGCGATATGCTTAATTAATGCTCGGCTTTCCGTCGCTGTTTGTGTGAGCAATTCAGCTGCGTCGATGCCTTGCTATACCCAGCGCAGGTGGCGGAGTCCGGCTGTGACCGTAAACTGCGAGAGCCCCGCCACCACCGGGTGAAGGATGGCAGGAAACAGGTCGCGTTCCTTCTTACGACTCTGCCAATTAACATCCACCAAGAATTACGCCGAATCGCTAACACTGCGTTCAGACACCACGCAACGCTGCGAATTCACGCAATGCCCTCCCTTGATCAAACATTCAGCTCTTCAATACCTTTTTGAGTTTTTTTTTTTTTTTTTTTTTGGAAAGGGGGGAGCGATTGCGCCACAATCAAGATACGCCAGTGCTATTCGCGTATAACCTCCAAGATACCAAGTTTCGTGCTGAAGAAGTTTTGATGTCATTTTTGACTTCTAAATTGTATCACAATTCGCACTCTCTTAAAATTGCATTTATTTATTATTTACTCCTTGTTTATCTCTAGAAGCATGGTACTGTATGTATTTTTTCAATGTAATGGATTCGTTTTTCCTGACTGAATGAAACAAGAAAAAACCATTGGCGCTGCATCAAAGTTTTCTAGATAATTAGAAACCAGGAAAGTTTTCAGATGTATCACGGATATAATGTGCGTATAGGGGAAAATGAAAACAATACTCGAAATGGACAAAATATGTTCATTTCGAGCATTTAATTTTTGATAATCTGCGATTTAAATTCATTTGCGAGTATAAATAAATTTAAATTGCATCCTCTGATCGTTCACTTCTTCTGTACTCATAAGTATCATGTTGATATGTTCTGTGTCTATGGAAAATTGAAGAAG
Organism: Notodromas monacha; assembly: GCA_905338405.1. Lineage (NCBI taxonomy): Eukaryota > Metazoa > Arthropoda > Ostracoda > Podocopida > Cyprididae > Notodromas > Notodromas monacha. The sequence continues at coordinate 71,914 of CAJPEX010000821.1, forward strand.
GTCTCCAATCTGCAAATTTGGGAACTGGGGAACTCGAATTCTCGGAGTCTCCGGAACTCCAATTCTTTTGAATTCCGACCGATTTTTATTATTTTTTGCGGCCCATGCAGTATTTTCGTAGATTTTCTACCCAAAATTTGGGTGAGGCTTATACTCCAGATAGCCCAGCACATGCACTATTGAAGGCCGTGTATCTCGATTAATATACTGTATATGTTTTTCTTGTCCCTTTTCAACTCATAGTCTTGTAAATACAGTATGTACTGTGACTCGCAGTCGCTCGGTCTCGAGGATATGTGCGGAAATGCTGATGTTTCCTCGCGACGTGTTCGGCGTCCACGGGGATGACCGATCGGCGTGTCATAGAGAGATACGCCGCTGACGGATTGGGCGGAGCGGAGGTGAAAACGTGGCCGATTTGTGCATTTCGTCACCCGGACGCGTCGGGAAAAACGGTGGGTTGGCTCGGGACGAGCCTGATTAGTTTCAACAAGCCCTGGGTTGCGGGTTGTTATCCCCTGGCCTGTTGGAGGCAGCAGCTTTGACTGGTGCCTGAGCGATCAATCTCCGGCTGACGACAAAAATAAACGAGAGAATCGATTGTCGCGTCGACCTGCCTGATGGATCGTGGGCCGTTTCGTGCCCTCCGGAACGTCTTTCGGCTATTTTTTGCTTGCCTGGGACACACTCTTTCCACTGCCGCCTTCCCCCCACACGACACGAATGATGTAATATGACATTCGAACAAATCATTGGCGCTATTCATAGCGAATTTATCCTTCCGCAACATGAGATTAGTAATAGTTTTCATTTTGAATACAATTTGCTTTCCGCATTAATGCGCGTAAAAAGGCACAGGAACCGTCTCGAGTGCAGGAAAACCACGATCTTCAATGTGTAAATCTATTCACGTGATCGTTGGCCATATGCAAAACACAAAAAGAATGCTGGAAAATTAGCAAGGTTCGAAGCTCCATCGTTTCTTCCGACTATTTTTGTTTTCCAGGGACACACCCTTTAGCTGTCACCTTCCCTGTCACAGGAAATGAAGCGATATGAAGCAGAAACAGTGTACAGTACGACGACGTTAACAGAAAATTCCTCTTAACTCAATATGAGAGCTACGAGCGTTAGTTCTTATTATTCTGAATGAAATGTTTTTAATTTTACGAAATCATAGACCGTTTTCGCCCTCTTCGAAAGTTGACCGAACCACTTCCAACTAATATAAACGCAGATTCATCTTAGCGTTTATAACAAACGTGGTCCTAATTCTGAATGTAAATCAACTACGATTTTCATACGATTGCATACTGTACATGAATTTACTCATCCTTCTCGAATATTGGCAGCATCACAATCCAAAATATGTGGCATATATTCTAGATATTAGGAAGTGAAAAAAAATCATGAAGATTGGCAGGTTTCGCCACTTGATGGACTGCGTTTTTAATTCAAAATGTTCAACGTTTACAGTCCAAGTACTGTAGTATTTTTTCGTTCGAATTTAAACACGAAGTAAAAATGCATGCTTTAAATGCCGCTATTCTTTAAAATATATATATAATATATATACTCAGCAGCCGTGAGAAATTTTTTTTTCAATCCGATCGTGATTAAGCTAGAAGTATTTTCTTTACTTCTAGCTTAGGCAGAAAACAATGTTGATGTAACTTGAAGGAAGTGAGCGTTTCGCATGATGCTTTGAAATTGTGTGGCAAGTTTTTTTTTATTTATTCAGCATCAGTTTCGAAGTAAAATATTGATGCTGACTGTCGCATGAGTTCTTTTTTAAATTCAACAAGACATCGGTAAGGCATTATGCATAAAATATCTTCGGCTAAGTTTCGAATATTTTATGTTTCATAGGAAAGCTAAGTGAGGGTAAAGCGAAGCCAACACCGCAACAATGTGTGCAGTTGCGAGGAAATCGATAAGATGTTCGTGCAACTATCTTGAATACAGTTATAATGTAATCTCGATTCTTTTCTTAGTACCATACTCACGCGAATTTAATGCTCTCTTTTCCCTTAAAATTGGCTCGAAAAAATATGGATGCTGCTCACATTTGATTGCGTCTTAGATTCACAGGTCGAGTGCATGATTCCACCTGACTAACGCACACTTTTAATGTGGGCAACTTCTGAATTTTAATGGAAAAATTAAAAAAATTCAATGTTAAAATCTTGATGACCATTTACAGTTCAAGGGCACCAAATTTATGATTCTGGAGTGTAACGTCTCAGGAAGTTCAGTTGGCAACTGAAGTACTACGAGCAGTATATACAGAGGCAATGGACTTCCGTGGATGCTTTAAAAATGGAACTGAGTCTCATATTCGTAGGAAAACTAGCTGCAATTTTCAATGCACAAACCAAAGAGTCTTAAAATCCGTGATGTCTTGCATTCGAAAGGGAAAACCCGGTCATTTCCGATTAACTGTCCAATGCAGCTAGGTCCTGGAAACAGGAGCAGCACTACTACAGTATATGTACACATTCCTTCTTTCCGCACTGGCTCTGAATGAGGCCCTTCCTGCCCGCTGCTGCATGGATTTCTGCTCCCCTTCAGACTCCTGTGCCCCGGCGAACACGAAATACGTGACGATACGCTTGACCTCCAGTTGTGTGCTGACATTGAGACGTTCCGAATTAAAAACGCCCGTCCGGAATCCCCCCGCGTGTGAATGCGCCCGCGTGGAAAGCGTGGCGGATGCACTGTTCCTCTGGCCCTCTTTCAGGAACGTTGTGCATTCAGGGATTTCGATGCAGCGAGATGTTTGTGCCTCGCCGCGATTCCTGGTGTCGTCGAGTCGCCAAGTTACCCGGGCCAGACAAGGAATGGCTGATGCTTTGCAAATAAACACCGCCACGCCGGGGGTCGCCGCTGACAAGGGCGGTTTTTTTCTCCTTTATTTCGTGTTTGCACAAAATGTTTCTCGCTTCTTTTTTTCGAGTGCACATCAACCCCCCATTATTGATGAGCTCCACTATATACGCCTGTTTTCCTGGCCGGCTTTCCACAGAGAAGTCGGGGAATAAGGAGGACTTCTTTTTAAAGGGCAAATCAAGCGGAAGTTTTGAGCAAAAATGCAGGAAATCCAAACCCCGGAAGAAGATAAAAGGGATATTCTTCCATCCTAGCTATCCTCCGGATACGAATACGAATCCTTCAGGGTCAGAACCTTCGAAATGAAAGCCATGAGAAATTCCATTGAATTTATATCATTCAACAAAGAAAAAAAGTTCTGTAAGAAAAACTTGGGTCTTCGTCTTCAAATTTTCTTCCTTTTTCATAACTGTGGGCTCTACATGCAATGATACACATGGACTGCTGAAACAGGATCATTTATCTGGAGAATATGGTTGTACGGGAGTTTCGTAGACANTCGAAGTAAAATATTGATGCTGACTGTCGCATGAGTTCTTTTTTAAATTCAACAAGACATCGGTAAGGCATTATGCATAAAATATCTTCGGCTAAGTTTCGAATATTTTATTTTTCATAGGAAAGCTAAGTGAGGGTAAAGCGAAGCCAACACCGCAACAATGTGTGCAGTTGCGAGGAAATCGATAAGATGTTCGTGCAACTATCTTGGATCCACTTATAATGTAATCCCGATTATTTTCTTAGTACCATACTCACGCGAATGTAATGCTCTCTTTTCCCTTAAAATTGGCTCGAAAAAATATGGATGCTGCTCACATTTGATTGCGTCTTAGATTCACAGGTCGAGTGCATGATTCCACCTGACTAACGCACACTTTTAATGTGGGCAACTTCTGAATTTTAATGGAAAAATTAAAAAATTCAATGTTAAAATCTTGATGACCATTTACAGTTCAAGGGCACCAAATTTATGATTCTGGAGTGTGACGTCTCAGGAAGTTCAGTTGGCAACTGAAGTACTACGAGCAGTATGTACAGAGGCAATGGACTTCCGTGGATGCTTTGAAAATGGAACTGAGTCTCATATTTGTAGGAAAATTAGCTGAAATTTTCAATGCACAAACCAAAGAGTCTTAAAATCCGTGATGTCTTGCATTCGAAGAGAAAACCCGGTAATTTCCATAATTGACAGGTTACGTCGATCCAGGACCTTTGTCCTCGTCGTGATGATGTCATATACATGTGTAAGGAAGAAAGGCGTGACCGAGACTTACTCCGGGAAGGACGGGCGACGACGTACCTAAAGACGTCCCCTTCAGACTCCTGTGCCCCGGCGAACACGAAATACGTGACGATACGCTTGACCTCCAGTTGTGTGCTGACATTGAGACGTTCCGAATTAAAAACGCCCGTCCGGAATCCCCCCGCGTGTGAATGCGCCCGCGTGGAAAGCGTGGCGGATGCACTGTTCCTCTGGCCCTCTTTCAGGAACGTTGTGCATTCAGGGATTTCGATGCAGCGAGATGTTTGTGCCTCGCCGCGATTCCTGGTGTCGTCGAGTCGCCAAGTTACCCGGGCCAGACAAGGAATGGCTGATGCTTTGCAAATAAACACCGCCACGCCGGGGGTCGCCGCTGACAAGGGCGGTTTTTTTCTCCTTTATTTCGTGTTTGCACAAAATGTTTCTCGCTTCTTTTTTTCGAGTGCACATCAACCCCCCATTATTGATGAGCTCCACTATATACGCCTGTTTTCCTGGCCGGCTTTCCACAGAGAAGTCGGGGAATAAGGAGGACTTCTTTTTAAAGGGCAAATCAAGCGGAAGTTTTGAGCAAAAATGCAGGAAATCCAAACCCCGGAAGAAGATAAAAAGGATATTCTTCCATCCTAGCTATCCTCCGGATACGAATACGAATCCTTCAGGGTCAGAACCTTCGAAATGAAAGCCATGAGAAATTCCATTGAATTTATATCATTCAACAAAGAAAAAAAGTTCTGTAAAGAAAAACAACCCAGAAGCAGAAGTTTAAAAGAAGGAAAAAGTATTGACACCCGAGATGTACGTTACTATGTGTACCTGACGACTTTGTCCTAGTAAATAGACCTCTTATACCAACATGCCCTCAAAGCATCTGTTAGAATTAATTGACAGAAAAATAATTGCTCAGCGGAGATTAATGTATGAAAGAATCTGTGTAGAAGGCTTACCAGTATTTAAATTATCGATAATTTATGGCATTTTATCCTCGTAGCCTATTTTCTTAAAGTTGATACAATTTTAGAAGTAAAAATTTGCTTTCAACGTAAGAATATGGACTGTCGAACTTCCTACAGTTGCTAATATTCACTGGATTACCTTTTCAATCATTCAGATAAGGAATGCTAAGTGATCATCCAACCTGTTTTCATTCACTATGAAACCTTTCTGTTGTAATACTGATCATGTTGAATTAAATCCGAAGTCCGCAGAAAAAAACATGAATAGCCGCTTGCAAAGCAAGCGATATGAATTTGATGGATTCTTGCCTTTTGATTGAATGGTTTAATTGAATTGAAGTTGAAAACAAGTTGAGTTGTGTGGAGTTTTACCTCCTGTCCTGTGTGACACTTTTGGGAAATTGAGAGCGGTCAACGTTGCTCGTGAATACGGTAAACGTCAATAAAGTGTTCGGGTTTCTCTACATTGGGATTTTTATCGACATTTTAAAAATTTAGTCTCTCAACTATGTGTGACACTTTTGGGAAATTGAGAGCGGTCAACGTTGCTCGTGAATACGGTAAACGTCAATAAAGTGTTCGGGTTTCTCTACATTGGGATTTTTATCGACATTTTAAAAATTTAGTCTCTCAACTCGAAGCATTTGTGACTCCAAGAAAATCTGTTTCTTCATTTGCGAGCAGGAGGTTAAAATCATCGTGCAGTAAATATACTCCGGTGTCCTCGAGATGAAGTCAAACTTCCATGAAAGATTGTCGAACGAATCGTTCGGTCCAAGAAAGCTGCACAGAAGGTGCTTCGATATCATGCCTTTTTGGAGTTCACCATAAAAGCATTGGAAGGCTCTGATTCGTGATTTTATCTTTAGAAATAACCCGAGAAATTGTCTTCTAAGCTTTAATTTTTCCAAACTGAACCCTTGCCGGGAGCAATTAATTTGTCCCATTAGACGTTCTGGAGAGCCATTCTTTATCGCCGTGCTCGATCAGGAAGCTTAGCAATCAAGAACTTGGGTATTTCAAAATTGCATTGCAGTAATTAGAACCCTTGCCGGGAGCAATTAATTTGTCCCATTAGACGTTCTGGAGAGCCATTCTTTATCGCCGTGCTCGATCAGGAAGCTTAGCAATCAAGAACTTGGGTATTTCAAAATTGCATTGCAGTAATTTAGAATTTCCGCATTCGACTCAAAGTTGGTACTGAAATCTTCGTTTTCTAACGCATAAAAATGTTTTCTTAGTGAAAAATGTTGTCAGCAAGTGGCAAATCACACATTACATACAAAATTATCGAAAGGAAATCCGATGTTTGAAGATAGATATCCCGGCAAAATGGTGCACAATTTCGGAGAAATGAAAAAACGTCTCTTAAATGTGTTGAAGTATAACTGAAAATGGCAACGAAAAGTCCCTGACGTGATCCAAAAGCGTCCAAGAATTTGTTATGAAAAATCGTTGTACGAGAGATTTTTTTCTTTCGTTTGACTGCGAGCTTATTATAAGGCACAATGCAGTAGAAATGCAATGGTGTGATTACAATACTATTGACCACAGGACCCTTTTACTGGGACAATCGAAAATTGCTCAATATACAATAATAGTTTAAAAATGTTATACCGTAATCAAAGACTGTATATTCAGAGCCGTAATGTCATGATAATACCTGCACTCCCAAAAATCTAAATGCGTATGATGCCAGATACAGTTATCAAATACAGTACAGCAGTGCGTCGTATCACGGATTATCATCCGAAAAAGCAAATATCGGACGATTCAGTTCTTCTTAGAGGGAAACGAAGGGGTTAAAATAAAATCATAAGGTTTGTTTTTATTGTTTCTTCTCAATGAATCAAAATATGAGCACAAATAATTGAAGCCCGGATAATAGAGGTTCCATTGAAAAATCCAGCACTTCGTTGGTACGTGTTCCAGCAGTCTCCAGCTATACGGATATTATTTTTCACGGGTCAATTATCCTAATGAATTCTGCGGATGAAATCGTTAATGAAATGACAATCAAGTCCCGTTTCGACAAATTGAGGCGCGGGTTGCTGGGAGGTGTGGCTGTGACAAGCCGGAGTCACGCCGATGGCAAATTGATGCCTCGCAGTCCCCTGTCGGAAGTACGCTGCCAGAAATATGATTGATCGGGGAACAAACCGTGCGTTGGCCAAGTGGGTG
>CAJPEX010000822.1:0-43030 GCA_905338405.1 Notodromas monacha
TGTCTGAGTTGGTTAAGTTAAAGGCTTGCGACGGTAAGTCATACAATCAAAGGTTTAGAGACGTTTAAGCTGAGAGGTTGTAAACCATCATTTTAACTAATTTAGACAACATAAGTCTACAGGAAAACTGGACTCAACTTAGGGGCACTCATGCTGCACCAATTACGTCTGTATCTTGGGGTCTCACTGTATACCAGAGTAAATATACTGGTACATTAAGTGAAGACAAATCCCCACAGCTGAGATTTGAGTCTTTGATTCATTACTGCAAGAGGATCCCTGCTCAAATTAATCATGCTGAAATTGATACTGTACAACAAGTGCCTGTTGATGCCAGTGATGATTGCATGAAAGCTGTCATTGGGAAAATCGATGTCAAACTCATGCAATGATGATTGGAGTCTTTGGAGAAACACACTTTCAATTGACGCACCTAGTCGTTCTAAAACATTGACTACAGTATTTATCGTTGGTCCACAGCTTTCACACTCGCCATGTTCACAAACCGAGCCTCCCAATTCCCACAGCACAGTGCACCACTTGAAGCCGTCTGTGTGTCCACATGTAAAACAACACCGATTTGCACCATTCCAACCAGGAAGAATAATTCGTCTCTCATTGCATGTCCTTTCCCTATTAGCTGCATGCGTGAAATGCATAGTGGTTTTGAATTTCATCCTTGCCTCGATATATCAGCCTGTTTATTGCAGTTATTCCGTGGGTTCAAGTTGAAAATGTCTCGCAGGTTCGACTCACTTCCTTTCTCCTTATTTAGGAGAAACAATGTTGCTTCAGAAAGCATGCAAATTTTTTTTGCTTCTCGACCATATGAAGAGTAATTCCAATCGGATACACGACATCTAAAGGTTCTCGAACTCATCATGAAATGACTGCCGTTAACCCCTGGAACTTTGTGACAGGTTTGACCAGGAAATCATGTATATTGGCTATATAACTTGAAGATACCGCAACACACGTGTATATCAAGCAAAATGTTCTTTAACAGCTATTTTTATTCAGTCTGTACTGGCCAAGCTGGGAAGTACAATACAGTAAACTTATGAACTAGTAGCAATAACATGCATAAAATTACACATTCTTTAATCATTCCCTAGATTTTTCAAGAAGCAGTTGAATTAATCATGTGAACTTGAACCATTCACTTTTTTGAATTCCTGAAACCCGAGAAAAAATGACGATGCCTTTTTCTCGGGTTTCAGGAGTTTTCTAATTTTTGAAGTACAGTACAGTACTGTATGTTATGAAAATCTCATTTAAAAAATGATTTTCATCTGAAATCTCTGTACTTGAAAATTCTTCCAGTACACAGGTGCATGAACCATGTTCTGCTGATTGGCGGAGAATTGGGCAATCTATTTTGCATACAAGTACAAGCTGATGAAATGACAAGAGCCTTATTTTGGAATTTAAGCATCGCAGGAAATTTCCAGCAGAATGATAATCAAATCAAGAGTTTCCGAGCTTCATTTCCAATTCAGGAATGGTTCTATGCTGTGAGAAAAAAACTGGGAAATATGATTCTGAAAACCTCAGGACTTTGTCAAACACAAGATGATACCATCTTTGTAATATATAAAAAAGTTTAAAAGTCGTTGTTTGTAATAACAAAGAAGAATCATCTTCTTTCATTTCAACACTTTTTTCGTGCATTTTTGTGATTGTCCAAAGTTGCAATGCCACTCTTGCACACACTTATTGCCACTGCATTCACCTTATCAAAAGTTGAACCTCAAGTATCGGTGTAAATACTGTACAGAAAAAAAAGGAGGAAAGGAGCAAGGGGAAAATCGGGGTTTTACTGTAAATACTGTATATACGAATACAGTACTATAGCATACTGTACTGTGTGTACCTTGCGTGCGTAGACGTAATTGATGGACCCACACGCAGCAAAGATTCCTCCTTCGTGGTTCAAGGGTTTCCTGGTTCTATTCTTCCATTGTACAGTGCAGTACTGTACTGCTGTAGTATACACAGCCGTCAAGTCGTGACAGCCCAGAGGAATGCAAAGCCAAGTGTGGTGGTGTGTGAATAAGAAAAGAGATGGAATTGAAAAGAGATGACCCAAGAGTGGAATAGAGAGAGAGAGGGGAGAAAGGAAAAGGGAAGGATGAGATTAGCAAGAGGACAGAGGAATGGAAGGAAGGAAGGAAGGAAGGGAGGAAAGTCAATGCCACCGCCCACGCATCAGGGAAGGCACGCTGCTGCATTCGACCGCGGCGGCGGGATTTTCTCATCTCGGCCGATTGAGCCCTTTTGCTGCCTCGCGTTGAATCGATTCCAACACACCCGTTTGACTCGATTATCGGCCCTGCTCTGCTATATAGCTCCACACGCTGCTTTTTTGCTCTGCTGCACATAATGGGCCGCAATAATATAACTACAGTACAGTATATGCACTATGCTGTATACTGATACTTCTTTTTTTTTCTTCTTGCCTGCTTGTCTTCTTCTCCTCCTCCGTTTCCTCCATATTATATTCTGATTAAACCCCAGCACACCACAGCAGCACCAGCCGCGATTATCGACCTGCCTGTTATTCGCTAATGGAGACCCATCAGGAGGGGGCAGGAGAATATCTGCCCAGCGCAGTCCCGTGTATTTCGCCATTAATGTACAGCATATCCAAGGGGTGTGTCAAGGGGATGAGAAATTGGCTGACGTGTGCACTATTCTGCTGCTGCTGCCTGGGTGTTATATACTCATCCACGAATCGCGCCGTGTCATACTGGTGTGACTCGTCATCATCCGAGTCTCATCATCAATGCCCCTTCTTATTTTTTCCGCGAGTCAAGTTTTTTTTTTAAATATTTTTTGTATGTTTGGTTTTTGTTCCTGAGTTTATTTGTGTGATGATGAGTTAATAATGTCCTCTTTCCTTCTCTGGCGGGATTTTACATGCATTTGACAAGAATTGATTTGGTTCAAAAAAGGAATCCAGCTGTGCAATCCATCCACGTATATCGCTTGCACATCACCTGTTGCACTTGTTGCAGAGAAAATGAAAGAGGAAACCAATGCAGGTTTCCTTCTGGAACAGCTGATGATGCAGTGAAATGATTTCTTTGATTTTACCACGTTTTTATGAACTCACTTTCTTGTCTGTCTGTTTGTCTGGATCAAATTTTGAAACTCAAATTTCACTCACTTCCCAACTAGCTAGCAAGCTGAAACTTTCAGGATAGCTTAGAAACTGATGACAATGCAATCTTTTGTGAAAAAATTAATTTTAAGAATATTTTTTAAAAAGAATAAAATAATTATAGTAGATTTCTATAATAAAACTTTGAGCAGGTTTTCNAATTAAGACACAATCTTAATTGTTAAAACCTTCATTATAGAATTATATACTTTCTAAGCCTTCTCTGCATATCATGTCACGGCTAAAAATGCACAGAAATTCCTTTCTGATTGCTGATGAAATTTTAGATTAATTTTTTAATCTACTAAATTTTATTCATTTTGGCCAATCAGAGGCCAAAGAATATGATGAGATATTTTGGAATTCTATGGTAAGATCACCTGACCAGCATGCAGAGAATTCCACAAAACTAATAAAAATTGATTTTAATTTAGAAGCAGTCTGCCCTGAACTCTTGAGGGACAATCATCCACTTTCATCTATGCTAACTGATTTGTGCACAAATCTGAGATGTGTATTTTTTCAATCTGTCCTGGTGATTGTATTTATTTTGTTTGTGCATTTATTCTATTAAATTTACTGCAGTCTTGATTTTCTTTGCTGGAAATATCTGAATGAAGGTCACTTAAAAACTAGGAACAAATAATTGAAGTGACCCCTTGAATGTATGTTCTTGGCCTCAAAAGGCTGATTGCCTGTGGTTTTAATCCTTTCTTTTTTATCCTTGATCACAGCACTCTTTGAAAGTGTCTGTTTCTTTTTTTTTTGGAATTCAAAGTTGACTTTTTATGAGATGAGCTAAAAAACCTGGATAAAGTTCTCTTTTTGGTCAAATAAAGAAGGGCATTTAGTCTGGAAAGACCTTCCATATTTCATTTTCAAAAAATGCAAAATGAAAAAGAATTATGGTATTTTTCTTTTCCTTGTGAATTCCAGAAATTTATTAGCCCAAAATTGGCAAGATTTCTCCTTAAATTTTGTACAAATCCTAAACAAATTTTAAACCTGAAAGTATAATCCAAAAAACTTGCTTAGATGCTCATTTTTGCAATCTTCTTTTCATGCTGTAGTCAGTGTCTTGAATGGATTGAAACGGGTTTCAATTGATGATTTTAACCTTCTTAAATGAAAAGCCCCCGTATCCACAATTTTTTAAAGGTAGTTCCCTGAATTCCCTTAGAACCCGTATATTGAAAATCTCATCAACTCAAATGTTTTTTGCCCTGAAACCTACATCATGACTCAAGTTTTCAGGGGGTATTTTGGTGAAGAAATTTTGTGACCCACGGGAAAGAGAAGAGCAATGAAAATCCAATTTAATGCTCTATGAAAGGAAGTGCAGGAAGAATGGGGCATAAACTCTTGCTTCCAATAAATTATGAAATTCTTTTACAAGGGGAATTTCTGAGAAAAATATCACCAATTAAATCTTCTCTCCCATGTCTGGTCAGCCGCCAGTCAGTCAATTCACAGTAGAGCACCCGCCGGGCGTCAAGGGCTGGTTGGTCCAACCACCAGCCAGGGCTGTTGTAGGATACCATTCTGCTCACAAAATTCTAGAAAGAATCAGCATAATTCTTGTCACCCAATTGTTTGGATGTCCCAACAATTGGGTGACTGGACCACAGTTTGGTGGACTGGGGATTGGTGAGGCCTAGGACTGCCCTGGCTGGCGGTTAGACCAACCAGCGCTTGATGACCAGTGGGTGTGCAACCGTGATTTGAATGGCTGGCCGATGACCCGGTACCCTTCTTTCCACCCTTGTTTCATGTCAAAAGTGGCAGTTTCCCAAGCTCGGAACTTTCCTGAGTAAATTTTGCCTTGGGCCCTTATTGGAATTTGAATTGAAATAGTTCAACTGTGTTTCATGTCACAGAACTTTTAACAAATGCATTGAGGATTGAACTCATTTTGCTTTTCTGGAACCTTCTGTTCCTACAGTTAACAAACCGCGTGTCATTTCTGAGGCGAGAAGATACATAGGTGTATGCAATTTGGAAGGGAGGTGAAAGCCTGCTTTTCAACCATTTGGAAGTACATATTCTTGCTTCTGATGCGATTCTTCAAATGAGAGAGTTTGCCATCCTTGGCTGTTTTTCGTATCTTTTCGTGCACAAAACGTATCCTGTACATCGAATAAAAATGCGGGGAAATCGTACATGTATACAGGGAAGGGCGCGTGTGCTTCTTCTTTTTAAGCTTTCGCGAACAATAGAGGGCCCTCGTGTTATTTGCCAATACAATGCACTGCTGTTGGACAGAGTGTCTTCAAGTGGGCAGAAAAGTGGTCGGACTACGTAGTGGTTCCCTTATTCCCTTGTTCTCCACGGACTCACTCGGCTATAGTGCTCGTATAATTGATCGAATGAACCAACATGAGTGTTGAGAGACGAGAAATAGAGCATATGCAGCACTTAGGAGAGCCTTTTTCTCTCAACGCCTCATTTGCTTCCTTTATCCCATCCCAGGAAAAAGAAAAAGTGCATGATACTAAATTTAAGAGAAAGAAAAGAGCGGTGGTCGAGGTAGCACATGCCAAAAAAAAAAATGGCAGAGAGGGTTCGTTCTGCAGCAGGTGGTCGCTGCAGTGATTGACAGATGAAGGCAACAGCCGGGTTCGATAATGGTGGAATCAGGGCAAAACCCATCGCAATAAGAGCCCGCGGAACCTTGCCATTTTCTGGCCGAATGACTGACTCAGTTTGCACCCTTGCACTGCATGGGTCAGGGGTTCCTGGTGGGGGTTCGAGCGAGTCAGGAGGAGACCTCAAGAGTGAAGGATACATGGAACGGACTTCCCCCTTTTTTTTTATTCCAATTTCGGACTCGGCATAGTGCTCGCTTATCCGCTGAGTGAACACGATACCATCATCCAACACAGTGCAGGTACAGAAAAATACTGTATTGTACTATTCTGTGCATGTTGGGGCTCATCCATCTTGTCGTTGTGTGTGATTTGGTGACATTTTAGAGAGAGGGGCCTCGAGTTTCGTTTGTTCACGGCAGAATTTCCTAAGGGGCTATATATTCCAGTGACGGCAACACGAAATACTGTACTGTGCAATATATCTACAGCATATTTTGGCAAGCTCAGAATTGTTTGCCCTGGGGTGGACTTGTTGTTGAATTCAATCAATGAGATCATAACATACCTGCCATTGTGAGCACATTAGTGCCCTGAGATACAGACATGTGTAATTGGTTCTTGGACATTATTGGACTTTGGTTGGAATTCATGTATGTCCAATCATATTTACCCCATAGACTTCGATAGGAACTTATTCAATTGGTTCTCCTGTTAACAAACAATCATGGATAAAGCCCACAAAAATTGAATTAAAATTGTTCTCAACTTCATGATGCAGAAAATAACTGTGCAAACAAGAAAACCACGCATAATCTGATCTTTTGCCATCAGAAGGAGCTTGAGAAGCAAAGAAAAGGAGTAAACAAGTCTAGGCCTACTGCATGCACACATGATGGAACAAAGTTGCACAAGATTATTTTGTTTTTCATCCAGAATTTGAGCAATTTATGACAAAATCTACACCTGTTTTAATTTTTTGTTAAAACAAATAGAGCAAGGCGTTATAAAGATATGAACATTTATGAGAATCAAATCAGTTAATATTTTTTATAAATGTTGAAAAAGTGTGCCTGTCTTATTGAGACATTGTCCAGATATATGTTGGAATAGATTTTCATTTGGCAGTTTTAAAGATGAATAATTCAAATTGTCTGCATTTCAGGGTGCCTGCTGTATATGCCCAGCAGGTCACTCTACATACATATTGTACATATATTTGAAAGAGGGGTGGCTTGAACTTTCAATGCTTTCATTGTTACAACTTCGAAACGTTGCACGGGAATTCTTAAATGAACTGGAGTAGTTTCATGCTGAAGAAGAGGAACTTCATGAAATTTTCAAATCATGCCCGCAGTAACTTTTTTCTTCAGTACTGCTTCGGGCTGTATATTACAGAGCAGTATATATGAATGTGGTTTTGAATCACGCTCATGCAGCCCTTAACTTTAGTTCCTGCAGAAACCCGTCTTATCGTCCCTCGATAAGCCTCGCACGTTCCGTCCGAGATTTTTCCATTAGGTTCATTCCCGCAATGCTTCATGATTTCTTCCCCGCGCGCAAGGGTTCAAATATTCACGGGGTTCCGGGGGTGCGAGAGAGACCGGGTTTCAGTACTGGATCCCAGATTGCTATTCCAGCTGGCAACTCTTGGCATTCGACGAGTATACCGTACAGTACAGTACAATACCAGCATACGCCACATTCCTTTTACTTTCTTTTCCTTTTTTTTCTTTTAATATTGGGCGTGTGTGTGTGTGGGTTTTACTGTGGGATAAACCTTCTCCTGGGTTTCCCTGAGGTGGTGTGACGCGGGTTGCTTTCTCTCTCTCTCTCCCATTCTGATTTACAGTGCAGCAGAGGTATATACGTATATGGGACTGAAAGAGAAAATTGAAAGAGAGCCCTGGTTCGGTTGTCATTCGAAATGCACGCCGTTGCTGCATGCTATATACAGTACGTACTGTATATAAGGAGGTGGAAAGCAAAAAAAAAAAAAAAAACGTGATTGATATTGAAGGGCCTTGTTCCGCGGCGGGCGAGGGATTCGAATTTTAGATACGCCACTTTTCCCTTGTATATTCGTCTGGGTGGCTGACTAAAAGAAAAGGAAGAAAGAAAGAAAAGAAAGGATTGGTTCCTTTTCATTCCCATGCAATCATATATATCCTTACTTACCTACTTATTGTAAGTGCTTGCTGGAGAGAGAGAGGTGAGCTGAGAAATGAAGAACAGAGAGAGAGAGAGAGAGATATATATATATAAGAATAGCACAAGAGATGGTATCTAAACTGGCGGAGAATGGGGATGTCAGGCGTGGGGTGATGCATGATTCCTGCTTGGATGACCGGGATTTCCGAGTGCTTCTTCGAGTACTGCTGTACTGTACTGTACTGTACTGTACTGTACTGTACAGCGGTACTGAAGCAAGGGTTCAGTACTGCATGACCGCATTTATCATTCCAGTGGGTGCTGCAGGATACCCACCCTCTATACTCATCCTGGGGGGGGGGGGGGGGGTTGCTGCTGCTGGTCTATATACTACATACCTTCAATAGGGCCAGCAATAATAAGGAACAAGAATTGCTCAATCTCCACCCATTTACGTCAAGCACTTTATGCTGTACTGCATGTATGCATGAGCACACTACCCTTTGGCAGAGCTTGTGTACTGCATTTGGTTCATATATGCAATGTATCTAGTAGTAAAGAAGCCATTCATCATTCTACATTATGTTTAGTTAAAACTCGCCAAGTGGAATTTGTACAGATTTGGAAACAAATTTCATCCGAGAGAGGTATTGAGCTAAAATATTGGGGTGTGATGGTTGGATTTGTATCGAGTTTAACCCAGGTATAGGCCTGATTCTATTGTGTGTTTCGATTCATAGATAGCCCATCCTGTTCAGGAAATTACCAAATTTTACGTATGTGGAAAAACGAAAGATAAAAATTTGAATTTCATGTGCGTTTTCTGGAAGATATGTGCTCAAGCTTTGCCGGAGTCTCATAATTAATCAAAGGCGGTAGTAATCTCAATTAGGAAAATATGAGAGCCGTCACACAAAAATATCCATCACAGTAATGTATGTAGTCTGAGCAATCGAGTAGGCTTGCTTCCTCAATATGAAAAAGGAAATATGTACAACGACCTGAATCATTTTCATCTCGATCAGTTAAAGAGTATAAAATATTCCAGAAAAAAATGCCAAAGAACCATGACTTACAATTGTGAACCTTATTTTCCTAAGAATATAATTGCACGCGTGGAAGGATTTCGGGCCAAACTTCCGAAATTTCCACACATGATGATGCATTTAAACGAAACCACCCTCGTTATTTCAAGAATGTGGAAATAGGCATCACTGATTTGCATAGAAATGCAGGGCACACACTTGTGGTTTTGTTGAACCGTATCAGGAGCAAATCATTGCTCATTGAAAGCCCTGCCGTTTTGCAATATGATGAAGTTTGGCTAATTTTTCTCTCATGTACAACAACTTTGAATTTTTTTCAAAATGTTACTGTAATTTGTATGCCATAATTCATCAAAAAAAATTTGTATCTCTCGCCAGTCATAATTTAAAAAAATTCCAAAAGAAGAAGCTAAGAACGTCCTTGAAAAGCAAGCTGTTCAAGTGTCCCCACGGGATTGTGGGATCATCTTAGCTGGCAATTATCGAGACAAGGTTTTTTTTTTTCAAACCCGGTCAGGAAGATGCATAAATAATCGTATTTATCCATGGGGTGAATAATTTCAAATTAAATTGGAAGAGGCGAGGCTGAAAAACCAGAGAATTTGAAATGGTGAAGAATTTATTTTGAAAATATTCATCATTTCAAATTCTCAGTTTTTTCAGCCTCGCCTCTTTTGTTGTTGGCATCTTGAATTCAGTCCACTGCTGATGGATGTACTGCATGGATGCTGGGATGAGAATTCCGTACCAGCAACAGCGAGTGACACGTATTCCCAGTCAAATCAATCGCCTTCGTGAATCATCGGGGAATCTCTCGTAAAAATCAGACAGCTCTGCACGATGGCAGCGCCTGGATAAGAATTAAGAAGATAAAGACAGCAGCATTCGACCTCTGGAAAATCACTGTGTTACCCTCCCACTGTATCCATACGACGAGGTACATACGTACATAACTACTGTGTATATATCTGCTTCTGATGCCTCCAAAAACGTGCAATGGGTACAATAATGCAGTGTAAGGCAGACAGAAAAGAGTAGAGTGCTCCATGCACGTGATGCTTTGTGAGATTGTGACCGTGTATGAAAACGTTCGATGAATATGCAGCAGTTTTTCGAGTAGCCTCTCGAGAATCTCGTCTATATTGACGTGTTTGTTCCCGCCACGGAATAACGAGATGCGCTCTTGGATAAGCTAAGATGGAGCAAAGAAAACGATACAGCTGACAATACATACTGTCTATACTACTGCGTTTTCAGACCTCAGACAGAAAGTATTTGATGACAACTGTAGGAAAAGCACGTTTCTCAATCCCAGCAAGAAGGATTGAAGATGCCAGTCTGTTATGATTTAATCCGAGAAACAGTCGATATAACTGATGTCGTATATGCAGAGTGATATTGGGGTACAGTAAATTTCGATATTACGAATCCTTTAATCCTGGCCGTTTCTTTATAGGGGTAATGTTAAAAGAGTTTTTTTTTAACGATGGGACAAATTTTCCTCCATGATCTCAGTATAGTGTAACGACTTTACACCTTGATTTTGCATACGAGGTACATATCTGCAAGAAACGTTTTTATTGAATAATACTAAATGGGACAATAACCCAAGCAATTGGAAAACTTTCAAAAGTATGCATATGCTACTTTTTTGTACAGAAAACGTATCATTCAAGCTAGTATGAAGCTCAAAATGAAACATATTAAACTTTTTTTAGGATTGAGGCATGGCTGATTTTTTTTTACAGGGAATTATGTTATTTTGGAAGGATATTACTATATATTTGAAAAATCACACAGCTCTAATAATGAACAAATGGACGGGGGGGGGAAGGGTTTTAGAAATTCAAGAATTCAGTGAATCCCAATAATTATTTCCACAATTTAGTCTCGAAATTTAAAAAAAGAAAGCCTATGCCAGTTTACACTCATCGTGCATTCCTGTCTCATTTCCAAGAACCAGTGGAAAATTCACATTTTTCAGACTATTTTCCCTGTTTTTATTTCCCCTGTGTTCTCTACAGTAGTAGCATTTACAGTATTGCCAATCAATGATGGTCTCTAATATATTTGTCAATCTCTATAAAAGGCATGGGGAAATTCTTATATATATTATGGATGCCTATATGCATTTACTAAGGCATAAATTGTATCGCTCGTTTGTTATGTCATGCTACCATCAGTAAGATTTGTACTTTTTCAAATGGGCAATTCAGCAAAGGGAAGTTTGATGTACGTAAAAGAAGTCTAACCCGTATTTTTAATTTTCTCGATTATTTCATGTGAACTTTGGAAATTCGGACAATTCTTTACATATCCGTTGATTGCATGAATACTGTACTTTGAAAGCATACATTACAAGTTTTCCGTTGATGCGTTTCACTCCTTTATACATCATGATCACAGTGCCAAGAATCTCATCAAAACAAGTTCTTCATTAAAGTCAATTTAATTATGATGTCAGCTCTGGGAGTTTGATGTAAAGAGATTTCATTGCAGTACAGTCTTCAAAACCAGCCCTGTGTTGATGCCCATGCCTTTGCTGCTCGTACAGGTGTTGTGTGCATTTACCGTAAGCGGCTTATTATTGCCGCATCCTCATCAACCCTATTCAACACGTGAGATCTCAAGTGGGTCTGTCATTTGCGAGCAGGGAAAGAAAAGAGAGGGAGAGAGAGAGAGAGAAAGAGAGGGTGAGAAAGAGAGGGGGGAAGCAAAAGCAAATTGGACTTGCTGCTTCGATTTGGCCTGCGTCCAAATTGTCAGGCAGCAAGATCATGCGAACGCGACTGACCCAGAAACCCCTTGTCGAAAAAAGTGTAAGGGAAGGAAGGATGGGTAACTATAGAGGAGGGGGTAGAAGAAGAGCACCATCATGCAGCACCGGCAATTTTATGCCCCAGGCCGTTGTGCTTGCATCGCGTGCATGCATGCATTGTATACTGTAGTACTGTACTGTATTGTACAGTACTGTGGTGTGGATGCATAAATCCCGCCAAAACATAAAATCCACGTTGCGGGTGATGCTTATACAGCGTGGAACGGACATGCGTGGATGTTATAGAGCCAGGTTGAAAAACTTTTCAGCCCTGGCAAATTCCCCATTGCCCGAGAAAAAATGCCTTTCCGCAAGTCATCGTGGGCAATGCTGGTGCTGATGGACTGCGCAATCAAGTCCCTTCGGAACAATACTGTAATAATATAACACTTGTTTCCCAGCATGCTGCTGCATCATTGCTAGAATGACTCCTGCAGAAGTGGAGAGAAAAGGAAGTGTTTATTCATTCCCTCGTCGCGTTAATTTATTCATTTACAGTACCGTACCTGTACCGTACATTGGTTGTGCTGCTGAACAGGATTATGTTTTACTGAAATCCTCCCCCTCGTGATTCCAGGATCTCTGCATTTCTCTCGCTTTATATTGTATTTGCCTTTCCAGCGTATGTTGATGAGATGGAGTGAATGAATGAAACAGCTGGAACTAAAGACCCACCTTTGTGGAAAGCATAATGTGAGCGCCGCAAGAGTAATTATCTTATCTCATTCAGAGGACGCTCTTTGCATGCCTCTGCCGCAGACCTCCTCCTCTTCATAGATCACGTAATTACATCATCATTTGAGAGGATTTTTTCCTGATATCGTGATCAAATATGATATCAACGATTTCCTACGCCATTATCATGTGGGTGCTGTCGGATTTTTTAACCCTTGGACGGCAAAGCGTTCGTTTCCATCGTGAGGCAAAGTCTGGATATTTTCGTGGGGTGGAGCATTTCAGTTTGACCCAAGGTCGCTGAAATGCTCCCAGGTTGAGAAGGCCAAAGTCGGGAAAAAAAAACGGGAGACAAATTCTCTTTTGTTTTCAGGAATCTTCCATGCTTATCCTATATCAGGAATGCAGGAAGAAACGCAACCCATCAGTGAGGGTTTTTTTTTTATTTTCATCCAAAATTTTCTGCTGGATTAGAAAAAAATGTTGGACTTTTTCTGGGCTCAGGCCTTTGTACAAAAGTTGAATTTTTTAAATTCCCAGTTCTCAGTGACACCAAATTTTGCAAATATATCCCGACTTGTCGCACAAGGGTTAAATTGCTGAACCATTGACCTATAGGTCAGGATAATAATGCATCGAATTCAGCCTGGTTTGGAATTTGAAGTACAGTTAGCAAGAAGATAACAAGTCCTGAACACCAACTCTGCAAAGTTTGTGGTAACTAACTGATTTTTAGCTGAAATTGAATTGCATTGAATGTTTGCCATGCTTTTGAGAATGAGCTACATGGATCATTCCTTCTGGAAAGGAAATTGGAAAATTCTTAACTTGCCTATCATCAAAATTCCATCAAACGATCAAAGCCTTGAAAAATCGTTGAGTGTTGAGAAAACCCGAATTGAACTTTTCTTGGAAATTATTCTGTATAATATGATAATTTAGCGTTGGCTCTTTTTTCAATGAAAGACTTGAATCTGTACGTCCAGAAGGATGTGCCTCTCATTGAAATAATAAATGGATGTACTTGAATCAATGAATTTCAAATGAGGTATTTTTTTTACCTGAATTGTGCACCATGTAATTAATAAAAACACTACAATTTCAAGCAATTTGAAGCAACACACATTCAAAAAAGAGGCGTTCATTTGAATATGCCAATTTGAATTCCATGCAACAGACTTAGAAAGAACCGCTTTTCTAATAAACATGTTGCAGAATGCAAGATTAATTTACCGTGCATATTGCCATCAAACCAAGAAATCTCTCGCTCACAAATGTTTGTAAAACTCTGAATCTCAATACATTACAACCACCTCTTTGAAGAATACAGTGTAACGAGATTTTTATTTGGTGTACAAGTCTCTCAAAACTTATTACGTACCCTTCAGGAAACGCTTTTACTGCAGAATAAGTTCAGTTGGATGAACCAGCAAGTTTATGAAATGCATTTTGATGAAGAGTACGCCTCGCACAAGGATTGTACTCCAAAGTGCCACATTCATTGAGGTGCGTTTTACGCTGAGACTTTTACTGTACTTTGAATCCCTTCTGCGTGGCTTCTCATCCGACGTAGTACTCCAGCAGCAGTGACAGCACCGGCATTTATTAAAGGTACAGCTAGTACATGTGCAATACAGCAGCGCATATAACAAACAGCGTCCTTGAATTGGACGCGCTTGTTCGTTGGTTGGTTGGTTGGTTGGTTGATTGGTTCCTGATGGGGTACACGTTTTCACGGCCGGGGTTGAGGTTGGATCCTTACATATTGACCCCGCCGGGAGAGGTCGTTCTCCTAGCGCCGGCTGCGAAAGTGTCATGTTCCTCATGGCCGCCATTTCTCGGGATATTGGCTTCCTTATCGCAGGAGCAATACCTGCTGCGGGTTCCTGATGCGGACCCGCGGTCGTGCTGATGATGTGTCCTCCTTCCGTGCAACCCCGATCTTTATTTTCGCAATGAATCCTCCCTTTTTTTTTTAGCTTTCCCTGCTTGGTTTCTTTTTCTTTTTTCCTTTTTTTGCGAAGTGCGTGAGTGTTTCCTTCCGCTCTTCCCGACTGCTGGGCATTCAAAGCCTGCGTGTGTATGTGTGTGTGTATATAGATGAGAAAGAAGAAGAAAAAAGGGAAGAAGGGAGAGATTAGGGTGGTTGTGTTGCAATGGAGAGAAAGAAAGGAAGACTGTATGTGTGTGTCTCTGTGTGTGTGTGTATAAATGGAGAAAGAAAGAGTTGGGTTTCTCTTTCTTTTTTCTTTTTTTTTTATTCTTCTCCGTAGAATATCCCTTTCGCATTTCCGAGCGAATTGTTGGATGGGGAAAGGATAGATACCTTCTGCTGCGGTGTGGGCCAAGGGGGCTTTAGATCCCCTGATATATATACCCTGAAGGGCTCCTTTTCTTCGTCTTCTTCTTCTTCTTCTTTTTTCTCCAGCACCAGGGTCCCTCGTTTTCTTGCCAGAGATCCTCGGAGGATCTGGACTGATACGAACCCCCAACCTGATGCTTTGCTTCTGGCTACCACCCGCCGATGGCAGGGATTGGACCTGCGGGGTCAATTTCCCTGTTTCCCCGGGTATTTTTTCTTTTCTGTTCAACTGCAGTCTTGGTATATCAATTGGTCTTTGAGGCTGATCAAGGGCTGGAAAAAGAGGAAGAAAAGTATATATACATGTATAGAAAGAAAGAGAGAGAGAGAGAAACACTGAAGGAGACTCTTTCTAGCTATCCTTCTTCCATCTGATGTCATTTATCTCACACCTGCTGCTGCGGGTTCACGTGAGCATGTGTGTGGCGTCACGTTTATTGACAAATGGACCGTTGCTCAGGATGTGCTCTGGAAATTGTGTACGAGCTCAGGTGTATGCTGTATACCTGCGAATGCTTGTGTGTCCCCCGAGGTTTACCTTTGGGCTCATAGCCTGCATCAAAGTTTATTAATTACAAATATATGGACACCAGAGAATAAAATGTCAAACGGAGCTTATGTCGAGGTGAAAAATGTCTTTAGCCAAGGGGTATTCGACATATGTAGGCGATATGATGAATGACGCTTGTGTTACTCATTCTCTTGCCTAATTATAACTGGCACGTGGTACACGTATGCAAACGAGTGTTGCTTATTGTTTTTTGTTCAATATATATATATACAGTGGGCCCCCGACTTACAACGGGCCCATGTTACGTTGGTTTCAACTTACAACGCTTTTTTAAATATAAAAAACCCCTAACTTACGTCGGGGTTTCATGATACGACAGCTTCTGAGGTTTTTCAGCTCCCTCCCACAAACCATGTTTTTGGCACCATGCATGCTCCAAAGATTTTCCTGGAAGGAAGTGAGTTTTTTTTGTGCCAAGGTTCATTCCTAGCCAGATTAAACTGTTAATAGTGTGAGATGGTGCCATGCACAGGAAATAAATTGTCCTTAAGTTTGGAAATTGCTGTGTTTGGAGCATTTTTAAAATTTTGTGTGTGCTGTACAGTTCATTTTATTATTGCTGAATAATTGTGTTTAAGAGGGATTTTGAATTTTGTGTGTTCTGTACTGCCCTGCACATTTAATTATAGCTGAAAAATTTTGTTTAGGAGGAATTTAAGTTCAGGAGGAATTAAAAAGTTGAAATATAAAGGTAATTTTAGTCTAATATTTTTTTTCTGGAACGAATTAATTTTTTTATAATGTAATCTTAAAGAAAAATGGGGTTTCAACTTAAGACGGCCCCATGTTATGACGTCCATCCTGGAACAGAGTGATGGCGTAAGATGGGGGCCCACTGTATATATATATATATATATATAATATATATATGTAAACTTCATTTATTAATTGTCAGCATTTACAAAATTCAAAACATGTTCCCACAATAACCACCCCATACACACATCCATTTGACACATTCTGGTCTCATCAAAAATAATTTATAATTTAGGTATTGCTAGAAGATAAAAAAATGCATGCACAGTATAATGAATTGACATAATTCTTGTTCTATAAGAAGGACGAGAATCACAGCAAACTGCAATTGCGGGGCAAAAATGTAAGCATAACACTTTATTCAGCTTGAAAGGTAATTCTTAGTTGATTTTAAAAATTAGAAAGAATCTCAGCTGAGAAATAATTCATGTTTGCCACTTTATCCTGATTTTCTGAGATTTGGGAGAGCACCGACACTGTATTTGTAAAGTCGTGCCCATCTGAAGTCTTGTGATAGTTCAATTTCTTTGGCGTGGAATGCTGGGCAAAAGAAGGTGTTCCGATGTAATGAATAATGATCATACTACTGGTTCACATTAAAAAGCCAGAAATATTCAGTTAATCAATGCATGTTCTGACTTTCGTGAAATATCGAACAGTAGCATCATGTACAAGACAAGATGCTTCCAAAGTTTGGATACTGCTCTGCATATTGCAAACTATCTGCTGATGCGTCTTCTGCTGGTACGGATACATTTATTTCCTGTGCCAACAAATAATGAGGAATGATGGACTTGGAGAGAGCGACATGATGCAGTGCATGACCTGACGTTCATTGCGGGGCTTGGGGCGGGAGATTGATGCATATTTCGGGACGAGTATACTTTTTGAGCCAATCAGCAGTGCAGAAAATTGGCCGACCCGACAGCACATGCTGCGGGTGCAAAAGATGAGCGCCGAACACGAGGTGTTTGATGAATGAATATCTATAATGAAGACATCAGCTAATAACCTATATATACAGTAGTGCGAAACCCATTATACACTAGTCTATACAGTAAAGCCTCTCTCTCTCGTATACATGCGTTTATTTTGCAATTATTTCACACATAAATGCTGTATGAATGCAGTACAATCAATGCAAAGCATTTTTGATTCATTTCATGCGTGTACTTTATAGAGATATAAATTGGAAACCCTTTTCGAAAATTTCTTGCCCGGCTTTAGCAGCATATATGCAAGAAACGAAATGGTTTGCCCTGGTGAAGATGAACCTAGCTACTGAAAATTTTCATTGTGTAATTTTCCTTGAATTCTTATATTTACGTGAAAATGTTCAAATCTCCTGCTGATGCTGCTGTTGCTGAATGCTTATGATGAGACACGTCCGCATTATACCTGCTCCGTTTTCATCTCATTACCTGATTGGGGTTTCCTCTGACAAAAATTAACGAGTCGCGACAAATGAAGTAACAAAGCCGAACCGAATTAGCATAATCCCCATCGCGAAAACGGGGTGCATGTACATCATGAGCAGCATGCTGATTAAAATAATACTAGAGATAGAGACTGTATATTTGGAAGCAGAATAATAATTGCGAGAGGGAATAATTAAATTAAAATGAATTGAAAACGAAATACTGTACGGGTAGTTGCGGGGTTTCGGTTAAATGTGATTTCCTGGGGAGCCTGATGCGATTCTCAGTACATTACAGTACTTACTGCTCCTTGCTGCTCAACATACGCACGTAAGTACCCGGAGCTGGATGGAGAAGAAGCCCCGGTTTTAGCACGTGCATTATTGAAGGAGACCACCCACGCCTTGGGTTCCTAAATAACCAATGAACGAAAGAATGAATGAACGGATGGATGGATGGATGAATGATTGAATAAACCCTGCCCCTGATGCTTTTCGCTTTTGCTGTAGACTGCTACAGTATATACAGAACTCAGTGGCCTGCTGCCTGGCATGATATTTTACACGCATGCGCCAGCAGATGTACAGTAGAGTACTGTACCCGTAGAAAACTGCCGTCTTTAATCAACTGAAACATAGTCCCTGTTTACTTGGCTTATTGGGTCGATGATGGTCATTATTGCCCCGTTTGCTGCATGAGTGGGATAGAACGCAAGCAATTGATCGCTCTATCGCTGCGATGCCTTAATTTTGCTTTCATTTCGATTTTTGCTTAAATACATTTTCTTGTTCTGGTTTTCTTCGTTTCTGCCGGTTTCCGTGATGTACAGCCGCGATTGCCGCCGAGTTACGACGAGTTGGAACTCAGTGGACGACTGGACGCCGTGTCACTCACTTCGGGCATGTCAGACCACGGCCGGATTCTTCAGGGTTGGTCTCATCCGAAGCACACAAAAAACAACAACAACAAATTTACAGCAGTAACTCCTGAAAGGCTAGGATCATGACTGAAAATGCTTTACAGCTTTCCTGAATGAAGTGTATACTCAGATGGATCGTTAATCAGTTGGGTGGGCAAAGCATTTCTTCTATAATATAATAAAAGCCCCATTCAAGCGGAGGGCTTTTAATTGAACATACATGAATGCAGAAAGAAAAAGAAAGAGAGAAGGGAGAGAGTGACTGCAAATGATATTTTTTAAATAAACTCCTCATTACTTGAAGAGGAAATATTGACTATGCCCTTTATCTCATGATTGAAACCATTTTTCCCTGAATAGTGATCACGCCAAAAATAGAATAAAAATGGCTCAGAAGCTCATTTAATTCCCATCTGGTATTGTATTAACATTAAACTCGTTGTTTACCGTGTAATTATGAATAATGTGCATTGTTTACCGTATTTCCTTGAGCTCTACATATCCTTGATCGGATGAGACACGCACCTTTTTTTCTGCATAGGAAAATTGGGGTAAAAAGGTATCCGAGCAGAAGAAATTCACTCAAGATTTTCGTGATCAAAAAATGCAAAGATGAACGCCAAAGATTATGAGGAACATAAAATTTTCATTGTATAGGAATTCGAAGTTTAAAACTGGTTCTTAAAGGAGATCGTGCAAACAGGACCAGAAAAATGAATTTGATAAACGGTAATTTCTGACTCGGGAAGGTTCGCGTCAACTGTAATTCAAAAAGGTATTAATTGTACTGTATTTACTCAAGGACCATGTGCCCTTAAGAAAGTAGGACACAAGCCCTATTTTTGTGAGGAATTTGTCAAAAACCAAACCCAGTGTAAGACCCACATCCACTTTTTGCTGGTACTTGCTGGTACGCGTGTGCTGGTACTTGAGCAAATACGGTAATGTTCATTGCTGGGGTCAGGTTCAGATAAACAAAACGTTTGCTTTTACAGCCTATATATAGACAGCAGGGTGTGCCAAAAAGTGAACCAATTTTTCAGTTAGAATATCTCCATTAAAAATCAAGCTACAGCAATGATAAGACAACAAACAAAAGCTCATTCAATTTTCTTTCGAGTGTTTTTTTTTAATGTTGCAAAGTGCCGTAAAAAGTCACAAAAACTGTTTGAATGAGAACTTTAAAAAAAATCTTTTCATGCAATAGTAATATCTTCCCACTGCGCTGCTGTCCACAAAACCCCCCAAAATCAACTTGAAAAAGGTACACCATGAACAAAATCCCAGCTAGATAAAGACAGGAAAATTAATGAGCCCATAAAAAGACAACCAGGCAAAAACCAGCAGGAAATACAAAAAGCATCAAGTGCATGCACACAAAAACAAAGGACGCTATAAATCACACCACCAGACAAACACCCAATCAGCTCACTGAACATTCATTGGAAGTTGAGCCAGAAAAAGTCTCCCTGGGTGGACAAGGCAATGCCTAAAAATCCTGCCATCATGGTCCCAAGAGAAAAAATAAAATTCCTTACTCGGAGCAGTGGGATGCACTTGGACCAGTCGAATATATCAAATGATATTTCCTGCTCATCTTCGAATGAATGTACAGTGAGCTGATTGGGTGTATGTCTGGTGGCACAATTCCCTGCGTCCTTCTTTGTTTTGTTTGCATTTACATGATGATTTTTGAATTTCTTGCTGATTTTTGCCTGGTTGGTATTTTATGGGCTCATTTATGTTTCTGTGTGTACTTATCTTGGATTTTTTTACTGGTGCACTGATGTGGGTTGTCCTAATTTTTAAGAGGTTTTGGAGACAGCAGCTTAACAGGAAGAGTTGCGTGAAAACATTGCTTGTAAAGTTTTGATTCAAACAGTTTTTGTGACCATTTGATGACACTTGGATCGATAAAACCAAAAAAAATCATTCAAAATATAATTGAATAAGCTCTCATTTTTTCTTTTTTTTGTAGCTTAATTTTTAAGAGAGATATCCTAATTCAAAAATGTGTTCAATGTGTTTTAGCCCACCCTGTATGTTATGCTTGTGTACTTTCTGTACAAGAATAAGATTCAAGCGAACAACAATAAAAATATTTGCAAACAAAGGTTTATAAAATAATGGGAATGGGCATGAATTACGGGATCCAAAAGAAATTGTGTTATTGTTATTCTGAGAAAATAAGTTGTGTATAAAAGATTGGTGCTGTAGGGTAAGAGTACACCACAGCTGATAAACTTTGGCCAGAAAGCAAGCAAGTTATATACCATCATCATCATCATCACCATCATCATGATGCAAATATGCTTGCTCTCTCACACACATATGACTATATAACAGGAGGATCATTCCCCAAGCTGACGAGCAAGGAGGACAAGGCGGAGCTGAAGCGCCTGATTGGCGAGGTGAAGGCGGAGCAAGAGCGACAAGAGCTGCTCGCCAGGATGGCCGCCAATCGACGCCTCATCGGCGAGCAGACGGAGATTGGCTGTTCCTGCACCAAGTGCCAGGTATTATTCCCTTTATTTTATTCTCGCGATTGCAGTCCACAGTCACTGTGTCCACTGAATATGAGTGATGGTCACGAGTCATCACTCGATTTCTTTCATTTTCGTCTGTCGTCCATCAAGCAGCAGCGGATGGCAGTCGACGCCCAGTACTACGGCCCGAACCCGCCGTACAACGAGAACGACCTCAGCTCGGCCGTGTTCCCCATGGAGACTCAGGTGCTCATGCAGGACATCCTCACCGACGGCATGACCTTCTGCAGTGTCATGTGATCCACGGCAGTCATCGTCATCCTCGTCTGCACATTGCGTGCAACAGATGCTGATGCTAATAGTCGTCATCCTTGCTGCCAGCAGCAGTCCATCGTCAGGATACTGATGCCGCCTTCCTCGTTGTCGTCGTCGTCGTCGACCAATAGTCTGCGCAGCCATGCATGTGCTATAGCTGCATGCTGACAGCAGAGGTGAAGCGGGAATCGTCGTCGTCGTCGTCGATTGGTCTGTATATGTGTCGTAAATCGTACAGCAGCGTGACCAAAGACCATCAACAGCGGGCACCGCACTCGACCACGCGAGGGCGACATCTATCCTCCTCCAACACACATACTCATCCCGTCTGTGCTGTAACTCGGGGAAACATACGCTGATGATGGGGTTTCTGGAGCTGGTTGTTACGGTCATGTGAAAAAACAAAACAAAACAAGAGAGGCACACAGATCAAAAGTTTGTCAATCTTACGCTGACTATTATTTGCTTTTTTTTGAAAGAGGTCCTTTTTTCATTATTATTGAAGCAGCATACAGCAGCACAGACTTGTGATGATTACAAGATCCAAAATTGTTTCACACCTCCGATTCAATGTCTAATTCAAGACATAAACTTAGGAGATTAAAGTTTCTTTTTCATTCATACGCCGTTATTGCCAGAGCAGATATAAGGGAGTTAATCCGTTTTTAAGATTGCTATATATCCAAATGATAAACGTTCATGAACCACATTTATTTTTCCATAAAATTCAATGAAAAATCAATCAATTCTCTCTAAATGCACAGAGATGAAGATGACTCAAATATGAGAAAGTAAAAAAATGAAACATATCTCCTAGCTGAACGAACTGCCCTGATTTCATTCCAAGAAGTAGCAACATGGCAGAGGCTACTGTTTTTTTTTTTCAACTCATGAAAATCCGAACTGCCTGTCGTGAGAAAATTTTCATGATTTCTCCATTCATCCATACTGGCAGCTCAATTTCGTCAGTGATCTCGGGTTTCCTAGTTATTTTTTTTTCTTCTTCGGAAAAATCGATAATCGCAGGAAACATCCGGTTTCCGTCACCCCGAGTCCATTGCGCGAAATAGACTAATTTTTGAAAGGCCTCAATTAAATTTTTAGAAGTACTATGCATACAGCACGAACAAATACTAAAGTCAGATTAAAGAACTTGTCATTGTGATCGGTGTCGCAAATGCGGATCAGACGATGTTTTTTTTTTCTTTTGCTGTTGTTGTCTTTGTCGCCACATCCATCGGCGTCGATTCAGTCAAAAATGTTTATAGAGAGCAGCATGAGCATCACAAAGAAGAAGAAGGGGATTTTCTGTGTTTTTTTCTTTTCTTTCTGAAACTGAGAAAGTGTACTGTATAAAAACGTAGAGAGTGGAAACAGACAGGTATATATGCAAGGGTTGTACAGCATCAGGTCCAACAGAGAGACAGAAAGAAATAAGACCCATATATATATTCGGGGGGGGGGGGGGGGGGGGCTCAATACTTGCATATATAGTGCATGCATACAAGTTTCTGTGTCGCTCATCACATGCTCACGTGGACAGACCTTGATCGCTTCCACTACCACAAACCTGCAACTATTTCTAGCACTATAGACAGTACTGCTACTGCTTGTTGTTGTTATTGTTGCTGTTGATATAAGGGGCATTCAAGTACGCGGAGTGAGGGGGGGGGGATCTTCCACCCAATTCCTCAATCCCCCAATATGTCTTGAAATGTATATACGTACCGTAAATGTGAGAGAGAGAGAGAGATAAGTTCGTGTGTAGAAAGAAAAACGCTTCTTATTACAAGAGATGCAGATGAGAATAAGAGAGAAATTTTTCAAAGAGGCTGTTGATGTACTGTACATACTGTACATATATGTGTATAGGTAAAGCATAGGCGGTGTTCGTATATGTGCGTGAAGTGCAGTCGGGCGGGAAACGAGTGTGAAGTGAAGGGAATGAAAAGAAGGCGGAAGACTTTTTATCGGAATGGACGCAGGGATGAGGACCAGGGCCACTGGAAGGAGCAGAGCTATATACACAGTAGTGGATGAATAACTTGGGTACAATGTACTGTACATCAATTCAAAAATGGAGGTACAGTCAAGCCCCAAAAAGATTCAGCCACTTTTCTCAGACACATTTTGGCAGTTGAAAGTGTTATAGGGTTGGCAATTTATCAAACAGTTCATTTTAAATTATTTGATTACGTAATTTAAATTATTTGATCTTCTCAAAATATAGCAGAAATGCATGTATTCTTTATAGAAATTTTCAAAACAGTATTGCTGTTATATCTGGATTCCTCGTCATGTCACAAAATGAATTTTGTTTCATGAAATTCATTTGAAATTCAACTCTTCAGCAGTGGTAGGTTGATTTCCATTGCTGGGAAACAGAGTTGGGATATTTTTGCAGGCTTGTGAATTTCAGTTTGACCGAAAATTTATGAAAATGCAGCTATTCTTTGCACTTGGATAGCCAAAATCCAGAAGAATCTGGGAAAGCTAAACCTATTAACTGAAATCCCACAAAAGTAATCCTATAGTGGGAATGCTGGACAAAAGGGCAACCAGAAGTGAATAATTTTTGTTTGCAAAATTTTTTCAGGAGAAAGTTCAAAAACATATTTGAATTTTTCTGGACTTCGGCTCTCCTGAGCTGACCAAGCCTTCTTTTTAAATTCGTGGTAATAAAATATAACAACAAATTTGGAAAATATTTCCCAGCTCTGCAATGGAAGGTTTAAGGTATTGGTTTAAATATTGTTCAAATCATACAAAAGAATAAACTATGGTGATCCTTTTTTAATTAGAAAAAAATTCAAAATTCTGTAGACAAAAGTTCTCATTCTATTACTGCTGTATATGTTGGTATTGTGACAAAGACAAACTGTTCCATCATTAATGTTGGCATATATACAGTGATATGTGCCTCATTATCAAGGTTTTCTGAAGTATTCAACACAGAAGAGATTCGTTTGATAACAATTGTTTCTGGCGGTTGCTGAAGGATGGCGCTTTACCAAGAGGGGGGGGGCGGTCTAAACGGGGTTTGACTGTACATACATTAGATGCCCACACCTGTGCACCCCCTCGTCCTCCTCACAAATCGTTTCTCAAGCTTTCTGAAGCACACACATGGGACACTGTTGCGAATTATAAAAGCGAGTTGGTGAGTGTCTGTGACTGAGTGAGTGAATGACTGACTGACTGACTAGAGTGGAGTGTGGGAGAGGTGGAGATGCGCTTCAAATAATAAGTTTGCCAGTGTGGAACTTTCATATTTCGGGCGAGTGACGATATGATGAGTCTTGCGAGACGATTGCAAGGATATTAGCGTAGATGGAGGCTTTCAGCAAGCTTTTATTCCGCTCAAAACGACAATGGCTGTTCTCTGTCCCCGATCCTCACGGCGCGGTCGAAGAAAAACCCGGTGACACTCGGCTCGTCTCGTCCCCATCGCAGGACGATGAGCGAGAAGGATATTCCTTTTTCCCTTTCGCCTTTGCTTTCTCTCTTTCTTTCTTCTTCTTCTTCGTGTCCTTCTCTGTTTTTTCCCGTCAATTTTTGTCCCCTATTGCCTGAATGTGGCGTCAAGAGTTTCCGTTTCTCCGCGAGATGTCGTCCCGCCCCTCGTCATCCTCATTATTCTTTTCTGAATGGATTTTGAAATGCAGCACTGTACTGTACTGTACTAGCTCAAACACAGGATTGTATAGACGTCCCTTGGAAACCTTGATTTATTGCACGACTATGATGAGAGAAATAGGAGACGGACATTTTTAGTCGACCGCAAAATGATTGAGACATTTTTGCGTTGCGCGAGCTGATCATTTAATTAAAAAATTTTGCAGGAAATTTCGTTGAGGGGAAAACCGGCGCGAGCGAAAATGCAGCAGCATTCACAGTTTTGAAAAGTACAGTATACCGTAAATCATCATCTGATAACAGTACGGATACTGATATTACTTGACAAGTCGTCAAACTTCGGTTTGTGGGTTTGTTTTGCTGGCGGGCGCGGGTTAAATTCCTCATTTCTGCGATATTCCACTTTGACCCTGGGTTACTCCGACATCTAGGTCAAGGAGATGAAAGAGTATTTTCTGAAGGCTGAAGGTTTTCGTTGATCTTATTGATGCAGACTAAATTGATAAATCCTGGTTTATAGACCTGTCATCATTCGAAGGAAAGGAATTCTTCCACGTCCTTGAATGAAGCATCTTTTTTTAACCCGAAAAGCTTCAGTAACAAGCGTAATTGTTACTTTTATGACTATTTTTCTCCTGCGTCTTTTTTCGTGTACGTGCGGCATTTTTTCTCCGGCAATTTCTCTGCTTTAGCTGATGATATACACATTTATTTTGCTCCTATGTATATTATGCTTTGCCCATGGTTTTTTTTTTCAAAGGTACAGTACAGTTCAGTACAGTGCATTCGTTGTGTCGGGATATATGTATATATATAGAAGTATATACATATACGTATACGTATTGTGATGTTGTGCAGCAGGTGAAGGCGATGTCGTCTTCTTCCAGTTTATTTTCTAGATCGGGTTCGAAAGGATCCCTGGCCACGAACTGTGTTCAAAATCTTTCCCCCGCCGCCACAAAAAATCACAGCATGAGTCGCTGAATCAACTCTCTTTTTTTTACCCCCCAAAACCAAAGTGCATTGCCACAAACAAACAAGCAAAAAGGAGAGCAGGAACTTATCGCGTGTGTTATATTCGTTCCACCTCGTCGTTTGTGTAGGCTTCGCGTGACGACGGGAAGATTCCCCACTTTTTATACCTATGCAAGGATTGTGAGGCACGAGAAACCAAAAATCTATCTCGTCTTCGTGTATCTCATTTATTTATTTTTTATTGTATTAATTCGTCGAATGACAATATTAGTTTTTTTCTTCTTTCTTTGCCTTCTTCTCTTATTTTGCTACTGGAATAATGGAGGAAAGGAAACGCGGAGTTGGACCAGTGAAATGTGTTGCGTTTTGTGTTTTTTTCCAGTAAAAGCAAAAAATCCTGTAAAACTGGTGTGTATTATAAATTTATAATATGTGTCCTATTGTGTGTGTGACTTTTTGATGGCTGGTTTTTTTGTTTTGTTTTTTTTTTTACGCCGGGAGAATGAAAGAGAAGGGACAATGATAGAAGAACTGAGCTGTTTATCGGTGTTCGATGATTTTGCAAGAAAAAGAAAGAAAGGGCAAAAAGGATGTCGCGGGAGAGAAAGAAAAGTTTGTGGACGCTATATTATTCGTACGAGAAAAGAAAAATAAAAAAGTGGATTTCTGAATGACTCTGAGGTCCGTTCATTCCTCCAATTAAAGCAAGGGCCAACAGTTTGAGGTCCAGATGACTGTCGACTGTTAGTGTAATGGCATCTTTTTGCTCTACGAATATATCACGATAAAACGAACACCCACACACACACCACAACTCATGGTCGTTTGCACGAGCAGCTCGTTGATTGCGCAATCATCGCAAATAATCGTGCCAATCCCGATGAAAGTTTCTATATTTTCCGAACATCAACGGTCGTCCTCGCTGCCGCTGTTTTTCCCGGAAGTTTATTTTTCTCATTTCAGCATACAAGACGGCACACCCAGTGATGAGTCCAAGAACTTGGTCGGGAATCGGGTCTTCATTGTTATTGCTGTGATACACAGTGCATGGCGAGGCGCACTTTTCTCAGAATTTCACACCACCAAAAACAAAAGCCATGAACGAAAATGTGTTTGAGATACATGGACGCTTTTGGAACATCTTCAAAAAAATTGAAACGCTATTTATATTCACAAGAATTGGAAATAGATTTCATTATGAATTTACTAAAATTTTGAATCAAAAACAGGCTAATTGTCCTCTTCATTTTTAAATTCTTTTTCCATTTCTTTGCATAATATCAGAAGGCTTGGTCTTGTTCTTTGATTCTTGAAGTACAGTACATTGGTTCCCTGGTGTACAGACTAGATTTGTTCCACAGACTATAGTCCCTAAACCGGGCAGTCCATGAACCGAAATAGGATCACCCTTGGATTTACAGGTTAAATGTTTCAATTCACTCCAAGTTTGAAAATGTCAAAGATTCATTCCAATTTTTTTTTATTGAAAATTTGTTGAAAAATCAATTTTGAATCTTTTTTCAAAATATTTTCAGCTATTGTATGCACACAGATGTTTTAAGCATGCAAAAAGGCTGACATTAGACAGAGTTACACCCAAAAATATAAAAACATATGTGAAAATTGTAAAAATCTCGACAAAAATGATTTTACTCTATATGAATTTCAGCTATTTCAATTTTCAAAAGTTTTAAATAGTAGAATATGTAAGCTTGTGGAACATCAGTGTGCATGACACCCTGCAAGCAAATTTTGAGTTGCATAAAAAGCAAAAAGTTATAATATGCTAAACTGAAAAGTTTGATTTCACGTTTCCCCTTTTCTTCCCAATTTTTTATTGTTAAAAATTTGCCAAAAAAGTATGCATTAAAATTGGATTTTCAGACTGCATTGGAAAAATCATGAAGTTCTCTACACCTAACGTTTTTAAAGCTTAAAAGTAATGAGTAAAAGTAATTGACTTTGGTGAAAATTATAATTGAATAAAAAATTCTTACCTGTATTCCTAATTCTGAAATAAAGGGGAGAACCCATCAAATAAGTTCCCATTGAAGTCTTTGAGAAAATGTGATTCAACAAGTGGACATTCCAGCATAAAGACAAGGTCAAGGTCCACTGGCACCAAATACATCTGCATCTTGGGGACCCACTGTATATGGTCAGATTCTCATTCATTGTGCACTTGACAGAAAATTGTGAAGTTCCCTACACACTTCATACATATGAATCACATTAAAAGGGTCTTTGCAGAGTAATGAAATTGGACGTACTGTACATGGCGGGTGGGACAGTGCACTAAAAATCCCTGGAATTCAAAGGCTTCCCTCAATCTGCACAGGTGGAATTTTCTGGAGACCTTTGGGATTTTTTTGGCAGTGAAAATAGGAAAAAATGAATATGGGACTTGATGTGCCTCCAAGCTTATCATTTTGTCAACATATTTAAAAATTCAAGGTCCCCAATATCACCAATTACAATTTCCTGTTTTTCTTTCTTTTCCCCAACAAAACTGATTGTTTTCAGAACTTAAACAGCTCTCAAGGTGGAATTATTTTGCTGGTTTCTTGAGAGTATTTGATAAAAAAAAGTTTCACTGAACAGTAATATACACACGATACAGTCAACCCCTGCACAACAGATTTTTGCAGAACAGACTGCCTCTGGAAGCAGTTTTTCCTCTTGCATAAAAGACAAAATATGCATAACAGAATTCAATCTGTGGAAGTGCATGCTGCGGTACTTGGCACTCCTATAGGTATTTGGTGTGTCTATCCACAGAGAGCTTGGGGGACATCCTGACTTCCTATGCCCCTGTCCGGGCATACTCATGGGTTGGGTTAGTTAGGTTAGGTTAGGTTAAATATGTTAGTACAGTACTTGTATTGGATTTTTGGGGTAGGTTAGGTTAGTTCAATTTAGTATTGGGTTTTTTGGGGTAGGGTAGGTTAGTTAGTTTAGGTTAGTTATTTTAGGTTAGTTTAAATATTCAATAATTGAAATATTAAATATTTAATATGGTTTTGGAAGAAAATGTTGTCCCCAAAATAGGGACTATGCCAGCTGCCTTCTGACACTGGACACAAGGGGCGGCGAGCAGCGTCTGGGTGACCCTTTTTATTTTTCCTCTGTGGATAATTTTAAACCCTGGAGATAGTTCCTGAACTCACTATTCGGACATCTAAGTGTCATAGAACCGTGTCTGAAATTATTTTTTTGCACTCTAAGCTAAAAAAATAAAATCATGCATCAAATTGCTTCAAATGGAACAAGAATGAAAGCTGTCTTGTCGAAGAAAGGCAATAAATACTGAGGCAATGTCTGCCAAACACGTTTTATCATTTCAGCAACTGTGGCAAGTTGATGCGCCATCCGCTACGGGGAGAACTCCATAATGATGATTCGCGTGATTGTTCCGTTAACTAGTTCACAGTCGAAGATGAAAACGGAAGTAAAAGGGTGCACTTGAAGGCATGAGGAAAGAATGATCACGTGAAAACAGGATGAAAGGGAAGGATTTACAAACTGAAGTTGCTTCTGTGGAGTTGTCCTCATGAAAATAACCGGTCCATTGACAAAAGCACGTCAAGGCCGTCCAGAGTGGGGAAATGTGGTGCGTTGTGGGGATGATGGAGGCTGTCCACCTAAGAAGCAGATGCGATAAAAAAAGAAAACCAAGGGGTTCCCTCCTATTATTTGCACGAACAGGAAGTATCAAGGACGACGAGTCTGCTGCAGTGAACGTGGAAATTCTCGGCCATTCCATTGCGACTGGGCGAAGCATCCTGTGCGTGTAGGTGGTTCATCATAACTTGGTCGTTCACTTCGCTTTAGTTTGAGGCTGCGTGAACGTTCGCAAGCATAAATGGAGTTGACTCGTTCTGCTCGCCCGTGGTTGTGCCGAATATTCGCGGTGCTCGTCGTTGTATTTTCCGCGGCCAGTGTCGTTCGAGCAGAAGATATTTACGATGAAGAAAAGGTGATCGAGTCGGATTCGTTTTTGCGACTGCGCAAGAATTTGCGGTCGGTGATGAACTCCGTGGATCCCGAAGTTGTAGACGCCGAGACAAACCGGGAATTGCAGTCGGCATTCGACAGGATGTTCGAGTCCTTCGAGAGCCAGACCTTGGAGACTCTGCAACCAGCCGAGTTGAGTATGAAGTGAATTACTGTATTCGAATCGACTTTCATTGATTTGACTGACATGTTGTCGGGTATGTAACTAACTCCATGCATACTTGCAGTGAGAAGAAGCGGAGATTGCCTTTCGGCTTGTTGCATCGCAGGGCCCACGAGATCATCGACAACGCGGACTTGCCCCCGGGCAGCAAGGCCCTGGGCACGTTGCACAGGAGCATCCATCACGTCTTCTCCTCCAGCTTCAGTCCCGACGCCTGTTACCCAAAGTTCGCGGCAAACCACACTGGCTGTCTGGAGAGGTCAGTACTACGACTATAATATGTACTGTGAACTGTACTTTTGGTCAATTGTACCACCAGGTCAATTTCCTGCGTGTTGATATATAGAGGTGTTGCACATGCAGGGATTTTTGAGAACTTTTTATTCATCTTTTTGAATGTGCTGTACAGTACAGTATTTATGAGGGTTGTCGCACTTCTGCTTGGACTTGGGGATTTCTGGAGTACGTACCACTGTGAAAGAATTTAATTTAGTCCATGCAATTGTAAGATAGTGTTTTTTTTCAGATTTACTGCATGATAAGTGAAAACTTCCAAGTTCCATTGTGAGTTTTCTATTCCTGGCATGAGCTCTTCAAACTTTTTCGAGCCACACAAAAAACGAAAATTCGATGTAGTTATTAGAATGAACTTGCCTACATCTTGTGAATTTTTTTAATTTTTTCAAGGTAGATTTTTGTTAGCAACAAATTGAAACCCAAGTGAATTTTTCATTTTTCCAAGAGCTATAATGTTCTTCTCTGACTTGTTGAAATTTCCTCATCAAAAACATTATCCCAAGCCCAGTTTCGGACTGGGATCTTTTCTTCTTACAACCTCAAAACTTCATGAAACTTCTGCGCTTTTCGCTGTTTTTTTATCTAATCTTGTGCCCAAGGTCAGAAAGGAGGGTCTGAGACGTCTGCCGAAAGCCGGTTAGATCTTTCAACCCTAAACAAGTTCTGGAAACCAGAAACGAAATCCCGAGACAAAGCATTGAATGTCCTACAGTATGACGCAACATTCTAAAGCCTATAACCTCGGAAATCAAGATACGTATTTCCGCAACATGTTGAATTGAATTTCGCGACGTTCTATACAATGTTGGAAGGAGGTAAAATATTCCTCTGGCTCTTACATGAAAATATATTCACGTTTTAGTAAAATAAATCTTGAGCCAAAGCACATGGGTGATGAAAATTAAACTCAAGCATGCTCGCTGATAAAATTGGTGTGCAGAAAAACGAACATCTTGTGGCACAAAAACAACTTGTCCCACTTGGAGCATTCAATAAGAAAAGTACCCTTAATTTTCAGGTGTTAAAATCCAGTTAAATTAGTAAATTGTATTTAGCTTTAGGTAACAAATACATTAGCAAAGAAATCCAATAGGTGAAGTGAGGACATTTCCACAAACACCCAAGTAATGGAGTAACAAATATATCTGCACTCGGATGAGTGGTAGAGTATAGTCAGCAGGAAACAAAGGTCGACTATTATTTAAATAGCATCATAACCCTAAAATTAACTTATGCAGACGCAAGTTCAACTTTACTCCAAGACTTTCGAAAAATAACTCACTCATTACGACATGCTTCTCTCCATCGCCAATGAGAAGTTGAGTGTCTCATAAATTAATTGATTTAATTTCAATATTTAAACAAGGGTGCAGTCAAAATTGTACAGTGCAATACTGTAGGTGCAGCAGGTTATTTACCGACAAGGTAATGAGTGTCACAATGTCAAGTTTGAGGAAATTTCTCTTCTTGAATGGTTTGTGCAATTTAGTCTCATTCAAGATTCTCAGCCGCACTATAAATAACTGCTGCGAGTCATGCATGATTGATGGAAAAATCACGTCATATCAGGCTGTTTCCAGCATCAAGATGATATGAACACACACACACACACACACAAAAAAAAGAAGAAAGAAGCATGAGAAATCCTGGCCTTCCATGCGCAAAAAGTAATTAGATCCGCAGGAAGTTCACCTCCGCTTCTGCCGCTGAATAGTGCAGTTCCGGGTGTAGGAGGAGGAGGGCTGTGTCACACTTTCCTGAATGAAGGGTTGACTCCATCGTCGTCGTCGTCGTTCTTATTGAAGGATGAGAATTATATATAATGTACTGTACTGCATAAGTTATCCCGACGACGAGGGTCAAAAGGGGGGGGGGAGTGGGGGCAATTTCCGAGAGGATATCGAATCAATGCCTCGCATAATAATGTCGACGCACGCTGGTGCTGCTGCTGCTGATGGCGGTTGTGGTGGTTCTTGTGGGTTTGTTTGTTGATAATGCGAGTTTTGCCATCGTGATTTGCATGGAAATGGGGTTTCGGGTCTTGATCCGCTTCTCGTGCTTGCTTGCTTTCTTGCAGACGAGGGGTGACGGGTTGCGTGAAGGTGAAGCGAGGCCTGATGAATGCAGACGACAAACGAGTCATTCTGGAGGCCCATAACGAGATGCGGTCGCGGGTAGCCCGGGGCCAAGTTCGGATGATTGGCGACGACGATGACGCGACGACGCTGATGCCCACGGCTGGTGCCATGGCCAAAATGGTGATTGTCTTCATTAATGTCGTCGTGATGATGATGATTACTTCAGGTCGATCCTCTTTTTTTTTCAAAGGTGTGGGATGAAGAGCTCGCCTACTTGGCGCAGTCTTGGGCGGACCAGTGCAACTTCACCACTGACTGCGACCAGTGTCGAAGAACCGGTGAGTTCAATTCTTCTGCATACATGTATACTATGTACACTACACTACAGTACTCTGACAAGTGCTGTATATGCAGTAAAAACTACACTGCTGTAGCTGTTTCAATTCTCGGTTTGATTTATTAATAAGTATTGTGCTGTATGTACAAACCGGCACGCACATTCGAAAATCTATACTTCTGATTCTTTAATGGTTCATCCCTTTTTAAATTCATTATTCCTGCCTGAGATCACAATCTTCATCCTTCTGGAGAGAAGAAAGGAATTCACCGGCAGAGTTTCATCACCTTACGTATGGACCGGCATCAAAGTTTTGAAAGGCAACTTACATGCTTACTAGACCCTTTAAAAAGCTTTTCATCATTCCGTCAGTCAAATGGAAATAAGAGAAAAATGAAAACAACTAATGTACTGCAGGTACAGAAACTACATGATTAAAGTTAAATACTCCACCTTGACCGGAACTCTGCAAGAAATGTTTACCTGCTGGAACGGCAATTGTTATCATTTGCTTCATGGTGAAATGGTAAAATAAAATAATTATCGCAAGGAAATGGACTGCCTCAGGATGAAAAGTCTTTTGGTGATTTCTGTCGAAGACAATGAAGCCCTTTCTGACTGTTGAGGCCCCTCGATTGATTTGAGCCTGTATCTCGAGTTCGACCCGCACCAAAATTGTGAACGTTACGATTTTTTGAACGCCCTCGTGACTCAAGTTATTTATTGAATTGACAATCCATTACAGTACGGTACTGCTCGCGATAAAATCGACGCTGATGAAATTCTGAAGGGACTAGGAATGCACTACAACATTTAATCTGACTGAGTGTTCAAGATTCGTTGGTGAATAATCCAGCAGGACCTTTGTTAAATTCTTGAGCATACAGCAGTGGGTCTATTTGTATGCAGGTATAACGAAACTAATTCATTCCCGAACTTGTTCCGCTATACAGTACTGTACTCGGAGTTCCCGTACAACGGAACGCGCTTATTTTCCTCAATGTTATGCTATATATTCGGAAATGCTTATTGCTTGTTCCGTTTTCTTTTTGAATGAAGATGCGAATTGCAAATTCATCAGTTTAAAATCTGTGTAATTCAGAGGAATTTGTGATCCAACCTTCCTGAATTTCACGAATCGTAAACAAGAGACTGAAATGCGTATTTTTAAATTACATTCTCAAGATTCTTTCTGCAAGCCGACCTTTCCAATTTTTGAAGACGTTCACGACCTATATAATCTGCTTCATAGGTTGTCAACTTAATTTTTGCAGAAAAGCTGCAACCTTTCAAATACCTGCCATCCAGAAAGTGTTTCAAACATAACTTTTTTGGGTCTGCAAAAAATGTTTGAAATTTTACCGGTCTGCATACAGTAGTTGTTTTATTTCATTTGCCAGTGCATCGAAAAAATTCGTATAAATTCTCCTGTCCGCGAGCCCAAAAGCGTTGGTGAACACAGGTATAATATATAGGATTTGTCTTTTGATATTCGTGTTTGTGGTGACCAGATGGGAGTGACACCTGCCTGCTGGCACTCCAGAACCCCTCCGCATGTGTTTACTGCATAACCATGCAGGACGAAGTGTTATTTTACGTAAATTTACCAATATATGAAACCCATACATGTCCATCTATTTAAATTTCGATGTCGATTGCTTGACAGTATACATGAGTAGTAAGATGATGATCAGCACAAGTGCCTTTTTGCAGATCGTTTGCGGTTTGTCGGCCAGAACCTGCTGCGATTCCGCGGCCTGCAGTCGGCCTCCTTCGTTCCCCGCTGGAGCCTGGCCGTGGGCAACTGGGTCAGCAGCAGACGGGACCTGCCCCCGGGGGTGCTCTCCAACTACACACACGACGACACCTGGGCCTCGTTCACGCAGATGATCTGGGACTTCACCTACCTGGTGGGTTGCGGGTTCGCCTCGTACGAGGAACCCGCTGCCGGAGGAGGCCTGCTGGGCCGTGCCTTCACCCACTTGTACATCTGCAACTATGGTCCAGCGTGAGTTTCCGGTTCTTGTTGTGTGTTCCTAGTTTTCTTGCACGTTATTGATCTTTCCTTGCAATTTTTAATTTGCGTTTTTTTTTCCTTCTATTCTTCTTGAATGGTTCTGTACTCTGATGTTTGAGGGGTCTATACTGTATACAGCCGATACTTTCGTTAAAAAACCCCGTGGTGAACAAACTTTTGGTCTGCAAGAGAAATCCCTTCTTTAACAAACCATAATTCCGTCAACAAACTTTTTTTCATCGGGAAAAAAATCTCAAATTTGATGATTTGATTTTGAGGTTGAAATCTATGGTGCAATCCAAGTGCAAATATTTCATCCCTGCATTTGTATGCCAATCGAGGATCTATTGAGGAAATTGATACGCTCTTCTGTGACAGGAATACTGTATTTGCTTTTCTATTCTTGGTTTTGTTCGCTGCAACCATGTGTCTAGAACTGCGCTTATTCATCCTACAGTTGAATAGTTTTTGGTGCTCATTGCCTTTCCCCGAATGCAGAATAATATGTGAAAATTGTGTTACGAATTTGTGCAAAAACTATTGACTGGAGTAAATAATTTTTGTGCAAGTCTTTGAAGAACTGCACAAGTGCAGTTCTTCAAACGTATACAGACTTCAAAAACTATAAAAAAATATTTAAAGGTTTTATTGTTTTCTTATATTAATTTTTTTTGTCTTCCAAACAGTATCTCTGCATGAAGAGTAATTTGTTTCCCATTGATCACCAGTTGCAAGTTTCATGTTTCTTTGCAAGTGTCAATTCTTTGATAAACTTCTGCATCTGTAGAACCCCAGCGCCATTGGATCTGCTTCGATTTTTCTTCAAAATGATTAGCTTTGTTCTCTTCTTCATGAGTCTCAATCGCCAGACTTTCAATCTCAGCTAAACTCATAACAAAAAGCAACAAATGAAAGATCTTGCTTTGATGGAGAATAAATCAGCCCTTGCTCATTGAATTTACTTTCATTTTTCACTGCTGTGCAAAGTTCTTCATAAACTCTTAGAACTGCTGACTTTTGTGCAAAGTTTTGCATGAATGTGAGAAAAGAAGTTCATTGTTTAGTGAAAGAAATTAGATTTCTGAGTGTCTAATGAATAAGAAAGCGCAGACAAGCAAGGATTTATCAAACAGAAAATCACGGAAATTATTCTCAAATAATCCAAAATTTCAAAAAAAAAGTCCCAAATATTTCTAGAGGGAAGAAGCACCTCTCCTTGGAATCATTCCAGTTCCAATCACCGAGTCAAGGAAACGGAACATTTTTGATTAGACATATGGTTGGCACAACATTTTATTGGGTCCACCACTTAATTGAGGACCTGGTGGTGCACGACGGTTTGAGTTCAACTGTAGAGAGAGGTTGTGAATTTGCATTGAGAAGAAGCTTTGGATGAAGTCTATTCATTGAATTTATATTTGTTCAAATATCACACAAATAGAAATAATTTTTACTTGCAGCATTGAAAAAAAGAAAAATATCATTCCAGGTAACAAGTATTCTTTGGTGTGTGTTCCTCTGGTTGTGAATCATTTTTAGCTTTTTCTTCATCATGGTTATTTCCCTCAAACACTATGAAGACATTCTGGGAACATACAAGCTAAAGCAACAACTCGATATGGATAAATTTGAAGGCCCTGAATTTGAAAAAAATCAATTTTCAAACGTCTTCTGGGCTTGCAGAACAGGTTAAATTCTTCCCCATTGAAGTCAAAAAGAAAATCAACTTGGTGGACACACTTTTAGATTAAAACACTTTGGTCTGGAACCATTCAAGTTTGTAAACCAAGGGTCCAATGTATGAAAATGCTTTGGGAATATAAATTGAAATTGCATTCAATATATTGGCCCTCAAAAAACAATCGTCCTGCAGACAAAACATTCTTTTTGGCTCAAGAAAAAAATTTCAGCTTTGTTCGACATATTTTTCATAAAATCTTTGAGCTGGCAGCCTTCTGATGTTCTTTAGTTGTTACTGGAGAGATGACGTGCCCATTTAACAGACTTTTTTGCGTAGACTCAGCGTTCACTTGAAATTTCTTGAGCTTCATGAACGTGGCATAAATTTTGAACGTTCCCGTCATACTGATGATTTATTCAGCCAAATTTATGGCCACCTTCACAGCCTTTACTTCAGATTAAAATGTGAAGACTTTAAGGCGGCTGATGATGAAAATGGCGGAATTATCTTTTAGCACCCGAACGCACCCCATGAAACTCATGCTATGCGAATTTCGAGAATTCTGATGAATCTGGGCTACACACGAAAAGAAAAATCTGCGAAATGAGTGCTTCATCTTTTGATGGGTAAAAGCTGGTCAATTTTGCAGCCAAAAAAAAGTCAAGCAATGAAGGCCGCCCTTTCGTTCTTGTGCCAGAGAAGTTTTTTTTTTCTTTCTTCTGAGCAATACCGGTATACTGTGCTCGTTTTAGAGCTCAATCGTTACATTATTTCTATCTCGAAACATTTGGTTGGACAATCTCGTTTATATACCTG
Organism: Notodromas monacha; assembly: GCA_905338405.1. Lineage (NCBI taxonomy): Eukaryota > Metazoa > Arthropoda > Ostracoda > Podocopida > Cyprididae > Notodromas > Notodromas monacha. Next base: position 37,280 of record CAJPEX010000822.1, read on the forward strand.
TCGTGCAGTGAGCAGACATTGACTCGAATGGATTTTTTTTTATTTTTTTGCACAGAGGAAACGTGCTTGGCACTCCCGTGTACGAGGTCGGTGATCCGTGTTCCAAATGCCCGCCGAGTACTTCGTGCGACAAAGTCCGAGGACTGTGTGACTATGAAGAGGACGAAACGCCTGCCGGCTTCATTCCGAGTGCCATCGATAATGACCATCATCAAGGGTGAAGTACTGACTAAGATGAAAACGAATCAATGCCTATATATAGCAAATGCACTTGAAGATTGAGGAGATGGCTTATTAATGCTGCACATGATGTCGCATTTTCATCAAGCGCAGCAGGCGGCAACCGGAATGTTATCTGAACTTATCGACTGATTAGATGTTGATTTTTTTTTTCTCCGGGAAAATGCGTCTCGAGATGATTCATGCATTCATACCTTCGAATAATATACTCCAGCCAGTCAATGGGATAACCAAGCCTGATCAATGATGGCACGGTAGTTCAATTTTTCATGCTCCCTTATGTAGACATAAATTCGACCGTGGGCTTGAAACAAAGTCACCTTTGAAAAAGAATTCAGGCATGTACTCAACAGTTTTGTTTCACAAAAATCCCCAAGATGGAAGGGAACCTTCCAATTGCACAGCTGAAAATGGTCTGATTTCAACAAAAATATTCTCCCTTATTATATTAGAACACCAAAAGTCATCCAGAAGGTAAAATGTGGCAATTTCGAGAAAACCAGTCACAAAACCTGGTCCCTGCTGCTTCCATGTCGGCATCCCCCCTGGATGCCAACCTGGAAGAAGGTTGGCAAACCCTGTGCTCAAACAAGACTACTTTCCCTTTCCTTTCCTGTCTGAAAGTAAAAGGAAAACGTGCAGCAAACCAAGGTTTGCAAACCAAGGTTTGCTGCACTCTGAAATAATTTTTGAATCATTTAGCCCTATCAGGAACATCTATCATATATCAGGAACATATTTTAACCTTTTACATTTCGGTGATGAAAGGGCAATGATGGAAAAAAAATGCAACAGAACAGTGCCCAAGAAGTAAATATTCTCTTAATCCTTCAGTCCTTCAAAAAATTTAGCGGAAATTTGTCTTTCTTGGAGGCCTGTGAACCAAACCCAAGTTAGGTTCCCAGGCTGAGCAACAACATTCCAGCAAAGAATAGCCTTTCTCTGATATCATGTCCTTCAAAATTTCCTTTTCTGATTTCCAACAATTTCAATCTTCAGAAACTTGCAATTGTGTTGCAAACCCAGGCAGATCTCAGATGAGAATCTTTTTTTGCAACTCAAGTTTTAGAAACTAAAACCAGTGTATTAATTTGATCAACTTGTATTTCTCTGAAAATATATCATCTCAAACTAGGACAAAAATTGTCCTAGCTGCAGCCCAGCTGCTTAAATGTGTTCTGATTATTTAGCACATCTTGCAAATTGATTCTAGCCAATTAATTGAAAGTTGTTTTTTCTCATGTTATATTTTGGATCTCTTATCTGAGCTTCTTCCTCTTTAAGAGTCAAGCTTGTTTTTTCTTGAAAAAGTGGTAGCAGACCAGGGTTGTTAATCGCAATCAAGATTTCTGTTGCACAATTGAAATCAAAACTTGTTATGACACGTTTTGCACAATCGAAATCGAAAGTGCTGCCACACCTTCAAGTTTGTGCACAATTGAAATTGCTATGGTGTTTTCCTTTTTTCCCACAATCGAAATTGCAAGTGAATCGCAAGCCTGAAATCTTGTACCCATATCTTTGGAGGGATCATCTGATGAATCTCAAAGAGCTGTCAAAATTTCTTTGACTTGGAATTTCAAAGGTCAAATGGCATCAATCCTACTTTCCCATCATGTAAATGACAATGACTTCAAAGTGAAATTTTTCAACTTTTTTTCAAGAATATTTGCTGGGGATATTTTTCAACTTTAAAATTAAGTAACTTTGCCCAGAGGGAAGAAATAACTGAATTTACAAACAATTACACAGTTTGTGGGCGTTATAGCTTAATGATGAAATTTCAGGCTGGGTGCACCAGAGAAAAGAAACGTCCGCACCATTTGGATGTTTCCAAGAGACTCATACATTTTTCTATTCAACACTCAACAAGAAAACTTCAATCAGATTAAAAACTCGTGCACAGTTTTGGAATAAAAAACAAGATTTCAATCAAGGAACAAAGACAAAACCAGATGAAAAGAAAACTCCACACATGGCGTAATCACGATTCGCGAAATACCAAAGCTCATATCTCCGCGAATATTGGAAATAAAAAATCGTTTGGCCTCTCAAAAGCTAGATCTTGATGTTCTCTATCTTTTTTGTCTTCACATCAAATTTGATAGCATGCATGGTTCTTTCTTAAAATACATTTCCGCAAAATATATTTTCTGATTGCGAAACTTCAAAATTAACATTGCGCAACCAAACCCTTTCTTTGTGCGACCTCTACGCGGCGTAAAAAATAAAACAAAATAAATAAGGCTGTGCCTTCTTTCCCAAAGTATTCTTAACCTTCTGTGGGACATCCTGTGCTTTGAAAATAAAAGAAACAAAAGATTAAGAAACATTCCATTGGTCTCAATTCTTTGAGCCAGCTAAACAGAAGACTAAATTAAAAAGAAACCTAAATTTATCTTCCGCAACACTCCCCCCCAAAAAGTAGGGAACATATCGTTTTAAGAATTCTGAAAAGTAATTTCTATTGATTCCTATTTTACGTTCTACACCATCAGCAACAACTGTGGCACTACGTATACAACCATCATGTCCAGGATGAACGTCCTTAATCAAGCCTTGAGTTAAATTAGGCTGAAAACAATTTCCCTTGCTATCATCCACTAGGACTTTGTCTCCAATTTTAGGTTCTAAGTTTGCTCCTGTAACTACATGATTGAGACGCAGAGAATGCAAGTAATAAACTCGCCAACGTCTCCAAAAGCTTAGCCCCACTAACTCAACAATTGCTAGCATCTCAGCCAACTTAGCATACCATGGTATGTAAGAAACATCATTACAGGCAGGAGCTATGATATCAAAAGGAGATATTGCCCGGCCATTATCATCAAAGGCAATAGGTCTTCTATTCAAATCTCCCTCTATTTTAGCAAACAATGTAATGACGCCATCATAATTTATTCAAGTTCAATATTGGCTCATAACATTCTTGAAGCTTTTCTTTACTTCTCTTACCATTCGTTCCCAGCTTCCGCCCCAATGAGGAGAGCCTTGTGGATTCACTTCAAACTCAAAGTGCCATTTATCTCTACACTGCTTACTGCATTTAGGATCTTCAAGCATTTGCCTTATTAGATTTTCTCCACCTTTAAATGTAGTTCCTGCATCACAATATATTTTCTTAGGAATACCCCGCCGACTAGCAAAACGTTCCAAGTTATCAATGAACGTCAGAGTATCTAATTTCTTAGCCACCTCTAGGTGAATTGCTATGGTAGTTAAACAAATCAGCAGAAGGCCCCAACATTTACCACCAACTATTTTGAATGGGCCAAAATGATCTATACCTACATGAGCAAAAGGGTTCCCTTGGTAATCTGAGCAATTTACATGAAATGGAGCCATATGTGCCTTAATGGGCTTAGGCTTTCTTGCGTTACATATTTCGCATTCCTTGATTTCATGCTTTATTGTCCTGTGAGCTCTTGTAAGATAAAAGAGTTTGAGAATTTCAGCTCGTACCATTTCAGGACCAGCATGGCAATGTGCTTGATGTGCGTCTCAAATGATAAGTTTAGCTAACTCCGATTTTCCCTTTAAAATAATTGGAGCCTGCTCTTCCAATGGCATGAATTCTGCATTACCAAAACAAGATTCTAATTTTAAGAGTCCCACGTCATCTAGGAAATACAACAAGTGTTTTAAAGACCCACTATATCCAGCAACAGTTGTTTTTTGTGCTTTAGCCTTATGAATTTCCTGAGGAAAATGTAGCTGCTGATGCTTCTTACAAATTTCCGTTTCTTTAGAAACCATTAATGCTACACTTTGTTGTTCTATAGGGACATCTCTCATCAAGAACTCATTCCATTTCAAATCTTTGCATTCCTTGGGAACTTCTTCAATTAGCTGCTCATCAACTTGCAGTAGATGTATGTCCACTGCCTGTCTTTGCTCAGCATCATCGTTAACCTTTTCTTTTGGTTTAACTTGTGGCCAATCCTTTTCATCCTTTTGAAGGAAGACTGGACCATTTACCCATGTGTTCCAATTTTCTTGTATCTCGTTAGCATTACAACCACGTGATATTAAATCAGCGGGATTTTGTTTAGTTGGAACATGTTTGATTTCGAATTTCATTCCCTGTAGGGCTACATCATCCATGATCTCTTGTATTTCACTTATGCGATCAGCAAAAAATGGCTTGTAATTGCTTGGTGGAATTCCAAAACATGTGATTACTGTACTGCTGTCACTCCAAAGGATGGCTCTGATTACTTGAAACTTTGACAATGTTTGCTTTACAAATAACAACAGCCACATTGCAATTACTGCAGCCAAAAGTTCTAGCCTTGGAATGCTTGTGACTTTCTCTGGAGCCACCCTGCCTTTGGCAATCAATAAATTGGGTGATGTTTCTTTACTGCAGATGTATACACAAGCACCATAAGCTTTGATGGATGCATCACAAAACACATGCAGAGTAATTTTACTTTTGATGTTTAAGCCTGTCCACCTTGGCATTCTACTATCATTAATTTTGGTCAGACTTTCAATCCATTCTCTGCATTTTGCTTGCATGGTATCGCTTAAAGGGTTTTTCCATACCTTTACAGCTTTCCATATTTCACTCATCAATGTCATTCCCCTTATTTTTACTGGAGCAAAGAAACCTATAGGGTCAAATAAACTTGCCACTGCTGATAGAAACTTTGCAGGACTTTCAAGGTCATTTTCTTTTTCCCTTCTTGAGAGTAAAAACTCGTCATCTTCTTTGTTCCACTTGAGACCTAGGGCTTTTGTAAACTCTTCTTTTGTCTTGATTTCTTTGACTTTCTGCCCCCGTTCTCTGAATTCTTTGGGGATTGCTTCTGGCTCATTACTCACCCATTTTGAAAGGGTGAACCCTCCTGCCTTTAAAGTATTTGAAACCTCCAGGCAACACCTTGCTTCTTCTACAGTATCAAAGGATGCATAAAAATCATCAACGTAAAAACTTTTTCTATGATTTCTTGAATCTTCTGATTGGGTGCCTTTTGTGCGGAAAGTTGCAAACAAAAATTGGCTATGCTGGGTGAGCAAGCTGCTCCAAAAATGTGAACTTGGCTGGCATATGTTCTTATTTCTTCATTGGGATGATGCCGCCACATAAACATGAGCATGCTCTGCTCATCAGGTTCTACTTTAACATGTGGAAAAAAATCAATGTCTGCATTCATGGCAATTTTCTGCATTCTGAACCTAAGAAGCACTGCTAAAATATCATTGATTAAATTTGGGCCAGTGTGAACCAAATCATTCAGGCTTATGCCATGGTTTTTAGCTTTAGCGTCCATTACTCTTCTGGCCTTTTCTGGCTTATCAGGATGAAAAACAGGAAAATGAGGCAAATAATAGTGGCATCCTTTTTCATATTTCAATACTTCTTCTTTGGACAGCTCTCTTATATAACCTTTTTCCAGATCTTTCACAAAGGTGTTGTTAAATTGTTCCAACAACTTTGCATTCCCCTGAAGCTTCCTTTCCATTATATTCATTCTTTTGAAAGCTTGCGTTTTTGACTCTGGGGGG
>CAJPEX010000822.1:43213-79187 GCA_905338405.1 Notodromas monacha
AGATTCGGCGTTCGGACAGTGTCTGGTGCGGTAAACTTAACTCAACATAAAATGCACCTGTATATATAGCTTCGGCCGGCCGAGGTCGAGGAACGCGCATAGAAACCGATTCGGATCGGGGACATCATGCTTCGTTTGTTCCAAAGGAAGGAAGCGTGAGCGCGGTCGGGAAAGTATTCCGTCAACAACTGGATTGTGAAATATAATTGCTAGCGCACCAGGCGCAGCCAAGCGTAGCGGAAATACATTAGCTTAAAAGGGTCGTGCGTAAAGTGAAGGGTATTGTGGTCGTTAATATGACTACACTATACACAACTCTTAATGGTTGTACTGAGGAGTAGGATGCAAAAGTTACTATCTCATCTTGGCTACTACCCACAGCTTTTCGAGGATCAACTCCCTTTTCTTTTTCTTCCCTTGGAGGGTTTGAATAATCTGGATCATGCAAAAGCGTATTATGATTCTTTCCACAAGTGTCACACAAAGTTTTCTTCCTGCAATATCTACTGAGATGTTGACCTTCTAAACAACGGAAGCAATATCTATACTCCTTTGCTTTATTTCTTCGTGTATCAACTGGGAATTTTTTAAATACATAACACTGAGCTAGCTTGTGGTTTTGATGACCACGGCAGGGACAGTTGGATGGCGCACTTGGTTTTACTTTTTCATTGTGTGTGGTTTCAGCCTGAGCTAGCTGTACATCACTCCTTTTCTTTCCAATAGCAGGAACATTAGTTTTACTGGTCAAATGAGCTCTTGTTTCCTTATCAATTTGATCAGTATAAAGTTCTTTCCAATTTTGGATGACACGATGCATGAACTGAATTAATGAGTTCAGCATGTCTTCTCTTTCAATGGAGGCATTTCCAATAAGCATATCACTCCACTGTGTCTGTAGAGGCACAGGAAGTTTTTTCCGAATTAGATCCATTAAAAAAGGACTTCCCATGTATTCTGACATTTTGCAATACTTCAAGAGCCAGGCAATTGACTCTACTCTATTTGAAAAGTCTCTTAGTTCTTTTGGATTGTGCATTTTTACCACAGGCACCTGTTCAAGACCTGCAGTCAAGTATTGCATTACAGTGGTGGGGTTCTCATACTCTTCCTTCAAAATTCTGATTGCCACATCATAGGCCTCTGCATCTGCATTAACATTTTCTATCAATGCAAGAGGTTCCCCTTTTAAGTAAGTCTTCAATGTGACCAACTTGAAAGGGAGGGATTTAATGTGTTTAACTGACTCCTGTATGCTAACAAGAAAGGAATGGAATTCATTAATTTCACCAGAAAATGCTTTCAGTTCAACTTTTGGTCCATAAGATGCACCAGAATGTCCCCTGTCAGGATACGCAGCAGTCTCATTTACATCATCACCTTCATTACTTTTGGGTGATGTGACTACGTTTTCATTTTTCACCGGGGCTTGAACTCTGGGATCAACCAAATTTTTACTTGCCGCATTCTGATTTTCATTGAAATTCTGATTCCGTCCCGCATTTTCAACACAAAAATCTTGCGTATCAATTGCTTCATTCTTTACCATAGCACGCACATTTCCTTCATTTCTTCAATATTGCGCATCATTGGTTAAAAGAAAAGATGCTTTAGGCTCTTCCAATTCTGAAACATCCCCTAAATTCCACTGATTAATTTTGCGACGTGCTCTTCTTATGAGCTTTTCCAACTGGCCTCTGGCAGAAAAAATTTCCTGGATGTTAGACTTGTCATCCAGAGGAGCATCCACTCAATGGGCCTGTTGAAGGATTTCTTCAGCACGTCCAACTTCAAGATTGAAATCACATAGCATTTCAATATCATTTGTACTTCCATTTTCAAAAAATTCAAGAGCTTCCTTCATTTTTTCAACATAATAGAGCAGATTTTGAAGCAGCATGTCAGCACTTATACTTTTTGTGCTACTTATTGACGTACCACCCCCTTTTTTGCTCACATAACTATTGGCTCTTGACCTTGATTCCTGAAGGACTTGTTGAAATGCTCTTGCCACTTTACCAGTTAATGGCGTTCTCTTTTGTTCTTTTCCTTTTGTTTGATTTTCATCTTTTTCTTCTGCATCATTTTCATCTTTTTCTTTTGCTCCATTTGCATCTTTTTCTTTTGCTTCATTTTCACTTGCTTGAAATTCTTGGGGTTGGTCAGGCATCATACATTCATTTGCCTTTTTAACCACTTCTTCCCACATTTTATGATTTTTAGCAGTTTCAGAATGGGTACCCAGAGGGTTCTTTAAATATGCCATTCTTTCTTCACCTTTACTTAGCTGAATTTGCAGACGCTCAGTGAGTCCTTTTACCTTTTCAGCACCCACTTTTCCACTCATCTTTTTTGCTGTATCAAGCTCCTTCATAATGGCTTGTACTGCATCTGCTAGTCTCTTGAGCGGTACAGTTCCCAAAGCACTGAGGGGTCCCCATTTTGAACAGCAGAATTCTCAGCCATAACTCAATGCCAAATAAATTTTTATAGAACCAGCACACCCTTCTTTGCAAAATCAGGTGCAAGCCCCCAAGTTTATACACAAGACCTGATGTGCTACCTTGGAGGGCTATCCCCTCTCATCTGCAGCGGTCCCCTTGTGCAAAGCTTGGCTAGGATCTGATGCTAGAAGGAATGCACTAAATTCTCCTACTTCACTTATTTGGCTGGCTTTTAAAACACTGTTCTCATGAACTCAGTTAAGTCCTCAATCAGGCTCAAAGGACCAAAAATGTTGGGGATATTTTTCAACTTTAAAATTAAGTAACTTTGTCCAGAGGGAAGAAATAACTGAATTTACAAACAATTACACAGTTTGTGGGCGTTATAGCTTAATGATGAAATTTCAGGCTGGGTGCACCAGAGGAAAGAAACGTCCACACCATTTGGATGTTTCCAAGAGACTCAAACATTTTTCTATTCAACACTCAACAAGAAAACTTCAATCAGATTAAAAACTCGCGCACAGTTTTGGAATAAAAAACAAGATTTCAATCAAGGAACAAAGACAAAAGCAGATGAACCAAAAACTCCGCACAAGGCGTAATCATGATTTGCGAAATACCAAAGCTCATATCTCCGCGAATGATGAAAATAAAAAATCGTTTGATCTCTTAAAAGCTAGATCTTGATGTTCTCTATCTTTTTTGTCTTCACATAAAATTTGATAGCATGCATGGTTCTTTCTTAAAACACATTTCTGCAAAATATCTTTTCTGATTGCGAAACTTTGAAATTCACATTGCGCAACCAAACCCTTTCTTTGTGCAACCTCTACGCGGTGTAAAAAATAAAACAAAATAAATAAGGCTGTGCCTTCTTTCCCAAAGTATTCATAACCTTCTGTGGGACATCCTGTGCTTTGAAAATAAAAGAAACAAAAGATTAAGAAACATTCCATTGGTCTCAATTCTTTGAGCCAGCTAAACAGAAGACTAAAAAAAAAAGTAACCTTCTAAATTCATCTTCCGCAACAAATATTCCATTGTTTTGTATGATGAAAAAAATTGTAAAACTCTTGGACAGTACTGAAAAAATTGACAGTTTCAAAAGAAATCTTTATTTCATTTGCATTCTTTTCTGCATCATAATGCAGAAAACAAATTGTTACTGACAACTGCTGATCAGCAATGTGACTTACATCAGGGGTTGTACCTATAGCAGAATTTAAAATTTTTTTCTTTTTCAATCTTCTTCATTAAATTTTCTTGGATGGCAATTGCTAAGAGATTGACAATTTCATTTTGTATTCTGTGTATATGAAAAAGAAAACTAACCTGGGATTTAAAAATGATGTTTGCTTGGGAATAAAGTGCCACAATACAAAGAATCAAAGAAGACAAATTTCTAGAGATCAAAATTTGAGAGGAAAATAAAAAGGAAACAATTCAATCAGCCCAGGACAAGGCTGGAATTCACTGTGGGGTTTCTGTTCAAATGTTTTATAATTAATTTGCTTCAAATAAAATGCTAAATTTTTATACAGCTCAACAATAGACACAAAAAGCGGTACACCCCAAAATAAATCTTCACGAAGTTTGCTGCACTCCACAGGGATCAAAGCTCTCAAAAAGACTGATTATATGCTGCTGGATGAAGAGTTTCCTAAAACTTTTTCCTTGAATCCTTGGGAGTTGGGACACAGTGGTTCGATTTTTGAGGCCTCGGATTGGCATATTTAGCTACAGTCAAAGACATTGCACGGGAATGGGAAGCATTACAATTGGGGAGGGGGGAGAGAAATCACCCAATTTGAAGTCTTTGATGCTTCCTGTCTTGCTTCTCACTTTTGTCAGTTGGGAAGTTTTGAAAGTAAATAATTCCCCCCCCCCCCTAGCCAGGCGCCTGTGTGCAGTGAACCCACTGCACCCGCCTTAGGCTGGCCCTGCTTCTGCTGTAGGTTTCCATTCCTCACAATTGGTGGCAGCCTAAACAAATTGAGCCAACATGCTTACCCAGATTTCCAGATCCTGCTACTGTAATCCTGAACTGTACTGTAGTGGTTGTTGGACTTTCGATTTTGATTGTCTTGCATTTTTGAAATTGCAAGCAAATTTGCAAGTGGAAAAAAGGAAGTGCAAACAAAATTAAAAGCTTCCTTCAGGAATTGTTCAGTGCACAATCAAAATCGCAAGCATTGCAATTTTGATTGTGCTTTCCATTGTGCCCAATTGTGGCACAATTAACAACCCTGTAGCAGACCAAGGTTTCTTTACACTGCCTCTGACTTTTGTCTGAAGCAAAGCTTCTTTGTGCAAACCGCACCCCTTTTATAAAGTGCATTTAAAAAAGAAACTAAGAAATTCATAAAAGGGGTGTGTTTTCAATCTATTTTGTGAAAAGTTTCTGTGTCTCTTACTATCAGATTTTGCCTCAACTCCCCAAAACAGAGTGACCTCAACAACTGCCAAAACCTCAGAAAGGAGGGTTGCAAAACAACAAACAACAAGGTGACATGAGGAAAGAGGAAATATCCTTACCAGAAAACCACAAACAAATTGCTTAAAAAGAATCAAAAATGTGGATTGGAATGCCAAACTACAATGCCTCTTTGAACAGTCCAAAAGAAATTGGGAAGAACCAATTTGGAAGACCTAGACGAGGTTGAAAAATGAATTTTGGAAGCCAAGTGCCTGACACTAAAGATTATGATGAAGAAGAGTATGAAGAGCATGAAGAAAAGCTCTTCACCAGAAGGCTATCTGGATGAACATGATCAGTACTTGGGAAACAAGTACTAACCAGTACTGAAACACTTTCACAGGCAAAGTTAATAGTTGTCATAGTAATACAGATGTCACACAATTTCCAGTTAAGTTTCTTACTGATTATGGTTCCAAAATTTCTATTTCATCACCAACTGTTCTAAACTAGGAGCTACCCCTGTACTGTCTCCAATGACTATTGCCACAATAGACAGGCAAGAAATGCCAGTATTGGGTATTTTGTTTGTAAAATTGTACAATAACAATGTGTATCTTGCTACTGCACATTTTGTATTGTTTGAAATATGCAGGCACAAATTTGAGGGTTTTTTAGGAACCAATTTGTGGGGCACAAGCCTCACAAAGAATGAAAAATGGCTGAAATCAATAGGTTCTTTAATAGAACAGTAATAACACAAGCAATCTGCCAGGGAACATGGCAGGGAAGCCTTGGGTAAGGCTTCCAGAAAAGTTATGAGAAAATTGTATTTCCAATTAAGCACTGTTAAGAACAGATACTGAGCTCCAACTGCAGCAAAGAAATTCTCAAGACTGACTGTTATTAGCAGGTGGTAGGAAGACGGAAAACTCTGGAATTCCAACCTGGGATTAAAAAAAAAACCTGGTGGAGTTTTTACATCTTGTTAGTAGGGTGAATTGGCTAGCAACACCTGTCCCTCACATAAACCCCCCTTGGGACAGCAACACCTGGTTTTGTGTTAGGGGATGCTGGTCAACATCAGGTTTGGCTGTAAATTGAGGCGGATCTTTTTTCACAAAAGCTTAGGATTATTATGGCTAGACGAGGGATTGTGTCAAAAATGAATACAATCAAAAGTTTGTGAACAAAAGTGAGAATAGTGGAAGTGTTCACAGAGCAACCATTCCGGTTTGAGTGGCAAGTTCAAACTGGAAGGGCAAGGGTAGCAAGAAAAAAGTGAAAGGGCTTTTTTAATTGAGCAAAAGGAGAAGAGCAGTTTTGGGCTTTTGGAGCCAATGTCAGACAAAGAGCAGTCTTGGTTTTTGGCACCAATGTGGGCAGTTAATAAAAAATGTATCAAATTGCAGTGCCAATGTTGGCAGTTTTTGCCATCACAACATATGCTTTAATTTTTCCAATTTCACATGTTGCAATTTGAATTCCATATGCATCAACAATGTCTTCATTCCATACAGATCTCCTGATGAGAAAGTCAACTGTGGAAGCCAAGTGCAAAGGTTTTTGAGAACTCTTTAGAACCTGTGTTGCATGGACTTGGGCAGATTTCATTGCATTGAATTTGTTGTGAATAAAGTTGAAGTGCATTGCTGTACTTTGCGTGGAATTGGAGATAGCTTGTGGTGGTCCTCCGTCAAATTGTAAGACAAGGTTGCAGGTGAATATGCAGAAAACAAGATGTGATTGATCAATCTTAAGTTGTTGTACCTGAAATTTTCAGAAGAGTTGAACAAATTAAAGCATCTGATCTGCTGAAACAGTTGAAAGCCATTATTATATACCCAGAAAGATGTTTACAAATCAATAAAGCAAAGTTCAATATTTTTTACTGAAACATCCGAAGGGAGAGAGATACCAAGTTTGACTGTTAACAATAAGTCAGCCTCCTTCCTGTCTTAACCTCACTCCTGCAACACTCCTCCCAAAACAATCCCAGAAGTTAGTGTTTGTAAAACCATTATATCGTATTGAGAAAAAGTTTAAAAATCATACTATTTATGTGCTTAATGGTATTTGTGGTAATATCATAGTTGCAAGAAGCCTCTGAAGGAAACACAATGGGGCCTATCCTATTCTATGTTTAAACATAGGAGATGACAATATTACCCTGAGTACCAAGACTACCCTTGCCGCTGCTAGTGTCAATGACTTTGGAATCAAACCCCCCAAACCTAAATCCATTTGCCATACCAAAACAAACCCAATGACAGATGCCAAGAGAAGGACTTTAGAAAGAATCCAGGTTAAGTTGAAGGAGAAAAATCTCTTCGAATTTATTGAGGAATACATCAAATTGTCCAAATGCCCTGGCCCTGACCAACTAATACCATCCCTTTGCTCTTCACTTCAAAAATTTCAAATATACTGGCTAAAAAATTGAATCATGTAGGTTTATGCCCTCTCCGAGGCAGACATATCCTTAGACACAAAAAAGCCAATCTTTACTCGACAATTCCATTTATTGCAGGCAATACAACCAGAAGTCAAAAACTATACAGAAGACCTCCTCAGCAGTCATGAAATTGTCAGATTGTTGAAGTTGCTGTATAGTAGCACAACTTTGATGGTAAAGAAAAAAGACAGAGGCTGGTGTATGGTGGTTGACTTCAGAAGCCTTATAATAACCACCTAATTACCAATGCTTACCCACTTCCTCAAATTAATGAAATATTTGAAGAATTTGGCAGCTCTACATTTTACTGCTTTAGATCTACTCCATGGATTTTACAATGTTGAGATACGTGAAGAAGATTGCTGGAAAACTGAATTTTCCATGCCCATGGGCCACTATGAATTTAAATGATTGCCTATGGGTCTGCTACCCTAACCACAATGGATTTGTTAACCCACAAGGTCAGACAACTCAAAGCTCTTGCACAAAATCTTGCTGCAAAGGTTCAAAGCATTTTGGCAATACCCCAAAAGGATATGCCATGCCTTAATCTTTTTCCAATTGTGGAAAGGAGCATTGTCAAGAAAGACAAAATCCAAGTTCAAGAGAAAAGAGCCTTTCTACAGATTTCCCCATTGTTTGCATTTGAAGAATTTGAACATGCAGACTTCTTGGACTCCCTGATGAAAGATATTAATGCCTCATCTGACCTTACCAATGAAGTTTGAATGAAGACCCTTCTGTTTAGCATGGAAGTATCCCAATTGGCAGACCCTGTTCTTTTTCTAATGCAGTATATTAAAGAGGTCCAGCAATATAATATCCCACAACACTTTCAGTTACAGGCAAGTAGGAAGTGTGTTGGAAGAAAATAATCATTACTGAACATAGGGCTCCTATCATGGGTCCAACAGCTGTCAAATTGTTTGATATTATTTGGTCAAATCCAGTAATAATGGGGATGTATGACTGTGCAGACACAACTAACCCAAACAAGACTTGTGTTCTCAATATATTAACCATTGAATGCATGATCCACAGCTCCAAATTGTAAGAGTGGTTCCAAGTGCATGCTCTGCCAATTGCCAAGCCAACCTACATGGGTGCCCCTAAATGGTTTCAAGCCTCCATCCCTCATTCTCATTTATTAAGGCAAAATGGAAATCTTTTTGGAATCAACTCCTAGGAGATTCCAACTTGTCTCAAACTCCTAGGTTACTCTGGATGTTGGATTTATCAGGGACCCCTAGAGGTTGCCCGATACACCCTCCACACAACACAACACGAATACCAAAATCAAACATCAGCCAACACACTGACCATGAAAACTAGTCTAAAAAAACCTGACCTTCCTTCCTGCATCCAAGACAAAATCCACCAAAGAGAACTTCACTCCACCTCAAACTTTGGTTACAAAAACTTCGTGCTTGAATCCTGAAATTGTGATAATTGTCAAATTATCACAAGTATGAAATTACATCATTCTTGGAGACTTTGTCTTGGCCGCAAACGGCCTATCCTGTATTACCTTTTATTTCTTTAGAGTTACTTTCTCTTTGACCTTAGGGTCACTGACAAGATTTGTAGATTTCAACATACCACCACTAGAAGTGCTGATATATGTATCCAAAAGATTCAAAGTGGAAGCAATGAAGCAGACATCAAAACATTTCATCCACTTGCACAAGTTAATGAGCCAGAGAATGAAGTGGTACAGTTGGATGAAGATGAATTCGCATATGTTGATGTGGACAAAGGGAGAATGCCCAATATTGCGCAGCGTCCAAGGATAAAATGGCACCTGCAACAGACAACTCTGACAAGCTTCCTTATTCTGGTATTTTAAGGTTCAAGCCACAGTGCAGATATACCATTATCAATCGTGTTTCAAAGGAGTCATCCCAAATTGGAAAATGTCTATATACATGCCATGAATGAAGTACCTGCCTCCAATCCCCAAAATACTGTTGCTGAAGACATTAGTGATCTATAACTACACTTAGAATATTGTGAATACATTCACTTACTTGTCTCTATTGTGTTGTTGACAATAATATTAATCAGCATATTTTCTGTGTTTTGCAAAAATCTTGTACGCAATTAGAAGAAGAAGATGCTGCAATATTGATATCTGAGGGAACTATGATTGAATTTGTACCTAGCAGAACTGCCACTTCAGCTCCTCAATACCCACGTTTAAAAATAAACTCCACTGGGCTCATGACCATCAAGTAAATTCCTTCGAGTGAGATATTATTTCCTTCTTTAGCCAACCCTGTTGGTGTCATGTTTTTACCCTGTGTTGCAAGAATCTGTAAGAGATGTGCCTGAGCACATGTTTGTTATTCATTGTTTTTGGAGCTTCTGATGTGTACAAACATTTTTGAGTGTCTTGCAGAGAAGACATTGAACACAACTGCACTCATATCTGGTTCACTTTTATGACTTGAGGTAACAATTTCTTTGAAAAAGGTTGCCTTTTCCTCAAAAACAAAAGTGGGGGGGGGGGTTATCTTGCAAAAATTTACTGGAGTTCCAAAACTTCCATAGAATTGGAGAATGAGTTTGGCTGGCGCCGAAGTCTACAATGGCAACTTTAATATTCTGCTTGGATGTGCGCACCTTGACATTGCAACATATAGATGTCCATGTGACAAGCAAGACTACCCAGAGATCTGGGGCTTGATACGATGGGTAATCAAAATGTTCAAATTCTTCATGAACAGAAAACTCCAGCAGGAATCCCCCGGAGATTGGGGGATATCATAACAGGTAAAATTTTCCAGTAATTTTAAAGAAATTATGTTCAAGTGTTCAGGAAAAAGAAAAATTACAAAGATGAAACACAACTTCCATATCACACTTAATGTACAAACCACTAAAACTATTTCATATTCACTGTTCACCAGAATGCAGAAATCTTTCATAATTTTCTATAATTTTCTGAATATCAGTTCCTCCCATGTAGTGAAAGTTTGGAAATCTTCTCACAGAGTTGACATCTTTTCTCCAATTTACCTGATCCCAATTAAAAAGATGTCATTATTCATTCAACATGAAGCATCAACAGAAGAATATGTGAAACATTTCAATATAAGAGAAACTGACATCAGCATAACAAAAACTAGATCTAGAAAAGCTTCTTTATTCAATAAAATATGTCAAAAGTGGAATTCCTAAAATTAAAATAATAAAAAAGGGTAACCCAATTGTGCATTGGAGTAAAGAGCTTGTGAAAAAATAACACCAATATAATGGACATGCCTATTTCCGAAGATCTCTTGAATTCCTGTATCTTGTTTGACAGGTTATATTATATTCAAATAAACAATGTTTTTAGTATTTTTTCCAGAATCATCCTCAAGAATTGCGTCTATGATGGCAACTTTAATATTTTGCTTGGATGTGCATCTTGAAATTGCAACATATAGATGTTCATGTGAAAAGACAGGTTGTGGCAGGTAGATTCCAACATGTTCCAGAGATTGACCTCGAGCCTTGTTTATTGTCATAGCAAAGGCTGTTTGAATGGGAAATTGTCTTTGTTATAACTTGAATGGAAGGTTGTCATCATTGCTGATGAGTGATTGTTGGTATGAATACTCTTTTCTCCTCTATGAGAACCATTCAAAATGATGCATCAATGCAATTTGTATTCAGACCTTTCACTTGAAGGTGTTTTCCATTGCATGAACCTCTTTCTCCATTCATGTTTCTCAACAACATGATTGTTGTTCCAACAGAAAGTGTGAATTTGTGCTGTGGCATTCCACTTGGTGTCAGAGAATTCAACATTTCTTGTTGAGTTAAACTTAACTTTTTGCCATCTTGTTCTTGAATAGAATTAGTAGAGTAATATACGTGCTGCTCCATATAGGTAATAATTTCATGACATTTTGATTTATGTCTTGTACATTGGTTGGTAATGGTGCAATAATTGCTCTTTTATAGAAGTAGTCAGGATCTTGAAATCTTAGAGGAAGATCACCATACACATATTAAATTAGTGTATTTTGAGCTGTATCCTGATTGTCTGGATGCAGCAAGAAGCTTCCTGTAATTCTGAAATAATCTTGCCCAATTTATGAGTGTATGGAATGTCTTCCTTCTCCAATTTAAAGCAACAATTTTGCAAACTCTTCATTTTTGTGATTGATTCCATCTTCTGTTCTTGTTACCCTCAAGTTATCTCATCTGAAATGTCTTCCAGGGTGGAGAATTTTTAATACCTGCATTCACAATTTGTGTATCAGATGCATGAGGTATAACAGGAAGAATTCGTCAGAAATCTGCACTGAGCAGCACAGGTTTCCCACCAAATATTGTATCAGGTGATAGTAAATCTCTCAATGTTTGGTCAATTGCTTCCAGACCAAATCTTTGAGCCATTGGTGCTTTGTCCCATATGATGAGATTTGCTTTCTGTAATAATTCCGCTAAATGGCTTTGTTTACAAGTGGTGCATGTAGACTTCTCAGATAGTTTCAAAGGCAACTTGAATCTTGAGTTCACTGTGCAACCTCCCATCAGCAAAAGATATCCTATTCCACTTGTTGCTACAGCAAGTACCACTTCTTTCTGTAAAGGCAATTCTGCCATTATTTGGTCTAGGAGGAATGACTTCCCAGAACCACCTGGGCCATCCAGGAAGAACAAACATGGCATCTGTGGTACTGATAAAACTGCTGCACATACTTTCTTGAAAAAAGTATTTTGCTCTGTTGTCATTTGTGTTGCGGTATCCGTGATAAACTTCAATTGATTTTCATCATATGACAGCTCATGCAGAAGAAGATGGTTGCTTCTTTTTTCCAGTTGTAGATGTTCATAATCCAAGAACTGTAGAAGACTTGGATATTCCATGATTGATTTGTTGTTTGCACATGGATGATGATTGATAGCTGTCAAAACTTCAAGTATTCTGTATTCTTCCGGTATTTTGTCACCAATCCTGTTCCTTATATCTTCAGACATTGCAGATATGTTTGAATCCCATAAGCTGCAAACATCTGTTGATAGTGAATATAAAAGGATAGTGGCAGTCAATCCAGAGATATTCAGGCATTTTCTATTCTGATGGTTCAGACATGCATCGGAACTGCATCATCAAGTAGCCCTGCTGCTTGTGCTGCTTCTTTTTATGAAGCATACAATAGTCCATCAATTGTTTGAAGATCTGCAAAGCTGCATGGTGATCCTTCGTAACATAATAGCGTGCATATGTGATATTGTTCAATGTGGTTAACTGAACAGGAAACCATCCTTGAAACAATTGGATGACATTTTTCCCCTTTGTCCATGTTCCAGTTTTCCTCCATACAAATGCTTTGGGATCTTGTTGTATGTGCATGTTTGTGCCAATGGATCTCCACTTGAACACAATTCAAAGAATTGGGTGAGCATTGTATGTTGTACACAATCAACAACTGCTTGTGTTTCTTCATTTGCATTCTAAGCAAAATATTGTTGATTTTGAAGATGGACTGGCAGACAAATGACACCATGGGATTTGTCCTGGGTAGGATATTCAAAAATGTGCCAACATGCTTCTACATTTGAAACCTACCATGTGGAAACCTGAGTGTATTTTGAAAATGCTTTTGGAAAATACTTAGAGCTCTTCTGGTTCCTCATGCAGGGAGCATTGGGTTTCAATTGACTGCAAGTCCATGCATCATGTGCTCAGCCACAAGATTGTACAGTTGTGGATTTTGAATCCAATGTGGAATTTCTGCTGAAACATACTTGTCATAACTTGCTGATGTCTTTGGTGCATCCTCAGGTGACAACTTCAGTACAATATGAGCATGTGGAAGTCCTCTTTTTTGATATTCTATGACATAAACATAAGCCAAGAGTTTCCCAAAGATGGATTTCTTCCTAATTTCACTTATCAATCCTTTGAATTTCAAATGGAAAACTTGTGCAATGAGGTCAGTAGGATCTGAAGAACT
Source organism: Notodromas monacha (assembly GCA_905338405.1). Taxonomy (NCBI): domain Eukaryota; kingdom Metazoa; phylum Arthropoda; class Ostracoda; order Podocopida; family Cyprididae; genus Notodromas; species Notodromas monacha. The sequence goes on from CAJPEX010000822.1 coordinate 56,486, forward strand.
TTGTCCATCAATAAGGTTGTCTGTTATCTCATTGCATCTTGGATTGCATGTAATTGTGATGAAGAGGTCAGGCTTTCCAGATGCTCTCAATACTGCCATTGCATCATAAAAGTGCTGTTGCATACATCTTTCACTACCAGTGAAATTTGCTGGTAATATGATGTGGCTGACTTCAGACAAAATTGTATCACTTGTCATGTCCTGAAGTCCTTGCAGTAGCTCTACTTGATTGCTTTTTTGACACAGTCAAGTCCACTACATATTTTTGCAGAACCCAACTTTCATGTAAAATCAAGGAAAATTTGTCCTTTTTGAGCAAACAATATGCATAATATTCCCAAGCTGCAAAATGGCTTTTTCCTTGATATCATTGTCCATTTTTGTATTTTAGGTAATGTGACCAACCCTGTTCTCCATGTTGGAACAGCAGGGGATATTGAAGAGGATCATATTGTGCACAGTTTTAAAAAATTCTTCTCAATCCACCGTCAGAAGATTTCAGAATTAGATCCCTTCCCTGGTCCACTGGCATGCTGTCCACTATTGATGCTGCAACCTCATTTGCAGTTGGATAGTTGTACTGATGTATGTCAGTTTTCACTTCCTCAAGAATACGTAAACTAACTTCTTCATAGTCTCCAAGGTTAGACACTTGGACCCAATAGATCTAAAAAAAGGTATCATGAAAAATATGAACATATTCAAATTAATTTTTCTCTCACCTGAATGTTGATGCAAATTGATTTATTGCATCCAAAACATGTTCCATTGTGGTAATAATTGAATGATCCAATCCATGCATAATTGAGCCTTGCCTGTTTGTAACTGTTGCCATATCTTAATCATGAATATAAATTTGTGCAAATGTTGGTTGTTTCCCAGCAATTGGTAGAAGAGATCCAATGCAATGACATAATGTCCCTTGTATTTGGAATGTGTATACTACACAATTGGTATCTTTGTGATTTTTTAGTCATACATTCTCAAATATTGAAGAACCAAGAGATGTAATTGTAAAAACTGTACAATAAGCACAAAATTTCTCCAGAAACTTTCAATTTCGATATAGTCATAAAAATTCCCTTGGTGGTTCTTGAAATAGAGGTAGTTCAATTCTTCCATTGGCACAGCAAGTCCCAGATGATTCCATTTCAAATTTGTAGCTTTTACAATGCAGGCATCTAGTGGACATCATTCCAAGAAAATGTTTGGTGCTGGATCCAGGCTGTTTGTGTAGCACTTCATTCAATATCTCTTGTTGACCAAGTGCACTAAATGTTGTATCAATAAGCCTTGTTATGATGGAAATTTACATACATTTGATGAAATATTCTGCAAATTTATCACATCACAAACAACATGCATGCATACTTTTTCGCACAATGGTGTCCAAAATAATTTCTACAACAGTAATTTTATAAGGACACTCCGCATTTGAACATTGAAAATAATGTGTCACATGTGATTTGTCCCCTGGCAGCGTAACAGGTGACAACCAAGATTCTATCATATTTTTTTGCAATCTATGTATTTTATATCATTTCTGGCACATCACAAGAGCTGTTGTATTCAATGCAGAACATCTTCTACATTGGTGGTTGACTGAGTGCTACTTCCTTGTCATCAGAAAAAATTATGTATTGGTTGCTTTCAATTTCTTCTCCTCTGGTCTTAATCTGAAAATATGGAAAAGTTGAAAATGAAATTCACACTCAATTTTCATCTAAAGTCATTTAAATGCAATTTTTTGCAATTAATTTATAATTCTATCATGGCCATTCTGAAAATGATGCTTCACTGAATGTCAAAAAAGTGAAAACCCCAAGGTTTAATATACATTAAATTGAACATTTTGCAATTGAAATACAAATATTTTTATTAATTTGCAATAAATTTTATGAGCATTTCCCATCCTTCATGCATGGTACATCAAGCTTGAATTTTCCACATGGACCATGCACCATATGCTGTACAACAGCATCATATAGGCAAGAATTCTTTTCCTTGTCTGGAATCTCTCCACACACAAATTTGTTGTATTTGGATGAACTTCATGGTGTAAATTCAGGCATTAGCTTCACCAGAAGGTATACAAGCGGGAGACCCCTCTTTTGATATTCCACAACATACGCAAAAGCCAAATGCTTTTCCAAGAATGTCATTTGACTTTATGTCTTCCATAATTGCTCTTAATTTTTCATTAAAAACCCAAGTAACTAGTTCTGGTCTAGCAGCTGCTGTTTGATTAACCATGAGATTCTCTTATCTCTGGCCATTTTGGGTTGCATATGATTGTTATAAACGAATCAGGCTTCCCAACTTTTCTCACAATGGCCATTGCATCATGGTAATGCTGCTTTATATAACAATGACTTTCTGTGAATGTTGCTGGAAGAATGATGCAACCAAGCTGATCAAGAGTTGATCATTCAGAGTCATATCTTGAATTCCTTGCATCACTTCCACTCTATGCATTACTTGCTTGTCCCAAATGAATCTGAGACATGCTGCTTCAATTTTGCAGAATATGTCCTCAACATATTGCTGTAGCAGGCATGCTTCTCTCAAAATTGATGGTTCATTCCAAGCAAACAACCTATAGGCATAAAACTCTCCTGCACTCATGCTGGTTGTCCCACGCCTTCTGGCATTGTTTTTGTACTTCACTTGTGGTGACCACCCCAGTTCACCATATGGAAATTGAATTGGGGATAGTGGAGTGGGTCACATTGTGGCAAGGTGTCAAAAATCTTCAGGAAGCTGCCACAGTGTTGATGCACTATCAAGTCTTGTCCTTGATTAGTGGTAGCATCATCAACTACCAATGCTGCTACTTCACTTGAGGTTGGAAAATTATAGTTGCAAGTCTGTGCTCACTTGCTCAGTTATTTTCAGAGCAATATTTTGATTTCAATGCAAATGCTTTCCAACAGACTTGAATATTGCAGCAAATGGATTCACATTGAGCAACATTTGATCAATCTGATGTACAAATGCATGATTCAGATTATCCCTGATGGAACACCTACTGTTGACAGAACTCTTCAAGTTGGTGTCATGGATAAATATTTGGGCAAATGCTGGTACTGATCTTGTCGTATCAGTGAGCCCATCCTATGACGAACTGTACCCTGAATTCTGAAGGTGGATAGACACCATTTCTGGCATCTGCTAATTCGGCATCTTATCTAAGATTTACTGAAATGGAAACACCCATTGATGTGACTGCAAAAACCATATTGTATGCTCCTATCTTTTCCAAAAAACTCTCTTTTCTGATTAACTTTTCCAATACTATTGGAGCTGGGTTCAATCTTGAGAGATCCACTAATCCTTTCAGGGAACAAGTTGCATCAAGTTCTAATTCCCACTTGATTGCACTACAATGTAAACATGTACAACCAAAGGCCCAAGGGTATGCTAGAAATCAGCATTAGCCAAGTACATTTGTTCACTAAAGTCATCTTCTAGCATCAGCGCGATGCATTGAGTTCCTCTTCAAATATTATTGGAATATGCCACTAGTGCAGGGTTTGAATTTGCTGCTGATTCCCTTTCAGTCATCTGCACTGGATAGGGGGGCAGTCAAACAGTCTACTCCTTCAATGATTATTGCACTATTTTTGGTTACGTCCCTTCTTCAAATCTACAATGTGGACTTCACAAAGGCTGTTGTATTCAATGCAGAACATCTTCTTTGTTGGTGGTTGACTGAGTGCTATTTCCTCATTGTCATTAGAAAAAAATTATGTACTGGTTACTTTCAATTTCTTCTCCTCTGGTTTTAATCTGATAATATAGAAAATTTGAATATGGAATTTGAAAAATAATTTCATCTAAATTCATTCAAATGTAATTTTTTGCAATCAATTTATAATTCTATCATGGCCATTCTGAAAATGATGCTTCACTGAATGTGAAAAAAGTCAAAACCCGAATGTGTAATATAAATTAAATTGAACATTTTGTAATTGAAATAAAAATATTTTAGTAATCTGCAACACATTTTTTGAGCATTTTCCAGCCTTCATGCATGGTGCATCAAGCTTGAATTTACCACATGGACCATGCATCATATGCTGAGAAACAGCATCATATAGGCAAGGACTCTTTTCCTTGTCTGGAATCTCTCCACCCACAAATTTGTTTTAATTGGATTAACTTGATGGTGTAAATTCAGCCATTATTTTGGTATTCCACATCATACACAAAAGTCAAATGCTTTCCAAAAATGTCATTTGACTTTACGTCTTTCATAATTGCTCTTAATTTTCCATTGAAAACCAATAATTAGTTCTGGTCTATCAGCTGCCTTTTGATTAACCATGAGATTCTCTTATCTCTGGCCATTTTTGGTTGCATGTGATTGTTATGAACAAATCAGGCTTCCCAACTTTCCTCACAATGGCCATTGCAACATGGTAATGCTGCTTCATATAACAATGATTTTGTGTGAATGTTGCTGGAAGAATAATGTAACCAAGCTGATCAAGAGCAAGATCATTCAGAGTCATTTCTTGAATTCTTTACTTTACTCCTGAATCATTTCCACCATATGCACTTCTGGCTTCTCTCTAATGTATCTGAGATGTGCTTCTTCAATTTTGCAGAATTGGTCCACAACATATTGCTGTAGCAGGCATGCTCCTCTGAAAACTGATGGCTCATTCCAAAAAAAAACAACTGATAGGCATAAAACTCTCTTGCACTCATGCTGGTTGTTCCATGCCTTGTAGCATTGTTTTTTTACTTCACTTGTGGTGACCACCCCAGTTCACCATATTGAAATTGAAGTGGATACTGGAGTGGGTCACATTGTGGCAAGGTGTCAAAAATCCTCAGGAAGCTGCCACAGTTTTGATGCACTCTCAAGTCTTGTCCTTGATTAGTGTTAGCATCAACAACTACCAATGCTGCTACTTCACTTGATGTTGGAAAATTATAGTGTTGCATTTCTGTGCTCACTTCCTCAGTTGTTTTCAGTGCAAGATTTTGATTTCAATGCAAATGCTTTCCAGCAGACTTGAATATTGTGGCAAATTGATTCACATAGCACAACATTTGATCTATCTGACGTACAAATGCATGATTCAGATTGTCCATGATGGAACACCTTCTGTTGACAGAACTCTCCAAATCAGTGTTGGATAAATATTTGGGCTGGGACTGACCTTCTTGGTGGAGTCAGTGAGCCCATCGTATGACAAACTGTACACTGAATTCTGAAGGTGTAGACACCAATTTTGGCATCGGCTGATTCTTCATCTAATCTAAGATTTTCCGAAATGGAAGCACCCATTGATGTGACTGCAAAACCCATCTTGTAAGCCCTTATTTTTCCTAAAAGCTCTCATTTTTGAATAAGTTTTCCAATACTATTGGAGCTGCGTTGAATCTTGGGAGATCAGCTAATCCTCTCAGGGAACAACTTGCATCCAGTTCTATTTCTCACTTGATTGCACTACAATGTCAACATGTACTGTCAAATGGCCCAAGGGTATGCTTGAAATCAGTATTTGCCAAGTATATTTGTTCACTAAAGTCATCTTCTAGCATCAGTGCAATGCATTGAGTTCCTCTACAAATATTGTTTGATTTTGCCACTGGTGCAGCGTTTGAATTTGCTGCTGATTCCTTTTCAGTAATCTGCACTGCATAGGAGGGCAGTCAAACAGTCAACTCCTTTGATGATTATTGCACTATTTTTGGTTACCACTGTTCTTCAAATCTACAATGTGGAATCATAACAAAGTTCACTTTTCCCAAAAAAAAGGTTAGTGGATAATATTTAGAGCAATGTACAAGACAATATAGAAAAAACTCAATTCACAAGGAAAACACAGTGATATGAGCAATACTGAATTTGTTGTTTTGAATTATGCCATCAGAAAAAGATGATGGAACACAACCAAAGCAGAAAAGATCAGAGTTTGATTGATTGTTTCTTTGATCCTATGAAGGATTATACTGATCATGTTAGTATGGTCAGAATTGAATTGAACAATTGATGAAAACAGGCTATTAAAAAGTAAACTGGTGTTGGTAACATGCATACTCTCAAATGAACTTATCTGAGTCTCATCCATTTTTTTCTTTTCCTTTTCTCCAAGTTGGAGGCAAAGAGAATCTTGTTCTAGACTGGTTTTTGCACAAAAAAAATTAAAGAGACTCTCCTCATATTCCCTCTTAAGCCTAAGCAGTGATTAGTATGGCATTGCAAATAAATAACCTTTTAGCAATGTTCAATGTAAGCATGAATTCTGATATGCAATCAAATATGATTCAACTTTAATATTTATTGCTTGTGTATGAAAAAATACCAACTAAAAACTTAAGTCAAAATTTCTTTTTCATACATGTGTATGAACTATATATGTATGCAGATATCTCAAAAATGTTCAACAACAACAGTAATTTTGTGGAAACAATCAGGTTTTTGGCCCTTGTAATAATATGTCAAATGTGACATGAACCAGGACCAAATTGGTGACGTTCATCATGCTTCAAGTTTTGCCCACAATGTGTGTATTCAGTTATGTCCCTGACATCAAAAAGATCTTTGCTCTTGATGCAGAACATCTTCTTTGTTGGTGGTTGATTGACAGGTGCTGAAATTCCTTGTTGGAAGAACAAAATGATGTTGTGGATGCTTTGCATTTCCTGTCCTCCTCTGTTGGTTTTAACCTGAAAATATGGAAAAATTGAAAATGGAATCTGAAAAAATAAACTTCATCTGAATTCACACAAATGCAATTTATATACTTTTTCAATCTTACAAGTAATTATAAATTTTAGAATTATTTATCTACTCAAATATACAATATATAATTAGATTATGAAGAAAAATGAAATTTTAAAAATAATTTCATGAAATGAAGTCCCAGAATGTTTTCTTCAACGTTGTGAAAGAGAATGAAGTTATATTTCAAAATTTCACAATATTGTAAGCAGTTAATTGTATGCTTACCAATGGTAATGATAAACTTGAGCAGTGCTAAAGCAAATTTGCTTGGTCACTTTACCATAAGCAATATATGATTACTTTTACATTGAAATCATTAAATCATATGTTGAGTTTAAGTTCAAGAAGAATTTGAAATTATTTTCAGTTACATGTATTCACACATTTATAAATAATTTTCATCTGTGTACTAAAAAAAGGTGAAAAGAAAAACATATGTCAATATATCTTTTTCATACCCTGCAAATAATTTGGCCATTATCTGCTTGCATTTATGCACAAAAGACGGCCTTATAGACGTTCAGAGTGGACGTCTATCCAGGCAGCCACTCAGACCATAAAAAGTGGGCATTATACCCGTCTGGAGAGACAGGGATACAATTGCTGCTTCCCCTGACGGTTATCCTGGCGGTTTTGGCGCCCCCCCCCCCCTGTATTCCCAACAAGATTCCCGTTTTTTTACGCTATTCCCTACGGGCCCCAGTATTCCCGTTTCTGTGATGCTGTCCCCAACGGCGTCACAGATTTCAAAAAAATTGTTTGGCTGCTATGCAGCCCGGAGTATACAATGCTAGTACTAGCATTGTATATGCAGGGTGCATGGCAGATTATGTTAAGAGCATTACTGCAGTGTGAAAACACTACAGTGATGTGTAGCCACATCAGGGTCAAGGCCCCTGATTTTGTCAATTGTAAGTTTTTCCTCAGTATGCTTCATTTAAAAAAAATACTGTTTGCTGATTAAAACTAAAATGCGCAGCCCACAAAAAACCACAGTATCCTGCAAAAAACGGAAAATGAATACAATTTAGTATGAACAATGACATGTAAATTCTTCAGCACAAATCCAAGATTTTTGAAACATTATTGCCAGAGTGTAAATAATTCATTTCAACAGTTAAAGCATGAAACATACAAGAAAAGAAAGGGTACAAAGAAGGAAACAAAAAAGGAGGACCTTTCTTATGTACAATAAATGAATCAAAATTAAGTTAAGACATCAATTATATGTTACAACTTGAATTTCCCCATCTTAATTTTTAACTGAAATTTTCAAGTCTTCTGCTCTTTTTTCAGCATGTGTTAACTCAACTTTAGCTACAGCTCCTTGTAAATCTAAGACTGAATTTGGCATAGAAATGATGTCTTCATCCATGCTGCATGAAGACATCTCAGATGAGTGCTTCCTCTTTCTCCTTTTCTCCTCATCAGAGACTTCTGCAGTAAGGGACAGCATCCTCTCATATTATGAATGAGGGGGAAGACGCCATCATCTTGTACAACAGCAGGATTGCCTGGCTTACCACTGTAAATAGCAAAAAATACAATGTGTCATTAGATGTCTAGATCCTTCTATTCCCTGTTACAAGTAAAACATTCAAATCAGTAACATGAGTAAAATCAGCAAAGAAATATTTTCTTTCTTCCCACTGCTTCATGCAGCTTCTCCTTCAAGAATTTGATGTGGTTCTGCAACAGTTCCAATGCAGGAATGTCCCCAGCATCTGCCTTCATCCATTGCGCTTTTGTTCGTGGTCTGCAAAATTCAATGTTCAATTGTATGTATAATTCAAAATTAAACACATATAAACAAACCATTGCTTACATTTTGCTCTCCAGAAGTTCAGTCAAAGTTGGAACTGAACATTCATGATTTACTTGTAAACCAATGAGGTCATCTTGGCTGGAACCTGGCATTTGAGGAAGTCTTGTAACACTTCCTGACAACCAACTGCCATATTGCTGTGGACTTAGCCGCCGGATGAATGGTTCCATAGGTATACAGACATCATTATTTCTGAAAATAATTTACAAGAATGCAAGGTATAGAAAACATTTCTTTAAGCTATAGTCTTCTTTGAACTCACCCACGAGTGCAGAATTTGGCCCTCATGCCAAAATCTACCCAGAGGTCAGTTGCATAATTAACTTCAACATTTAAATCAAACCCCTCATTCAATCCTTGATGATAACCCTTGGGAAATGTCACTATCATTTCCCAGGGTCCTTGGACAGCAACAGAAGGAACTAAGCCATAGAAGGCAAACCACTTCTTGTCCAAAAAGAACTGCTTATGCCTTCCTACTGAAGGGCAGTAGGCATTTCCATCTTGTATTCCATACTTGAGCTTGAGGACATTCTCAAACTTTGCCACATCCTTGGCTTGGATTGAGTACCTGCAATACATTTGTTTGAAAAATTATTAGTTCATGGACTTAACATTATTACATTGAGCAAGAGAATAAGATATAACACTTGCCGTAATTTCTCATGTCCAGCTAGATGAAGATTCACAGACATAAGGTCCATTTCCTCACAGTGTACCAGAAATACACTGTCTTGTGAACCAAGGAAAAAAAAAGGCCAGTTGACTCCAGGCATGAACTTCTTGGTTTTGAACAATGTATTCATCATTCCCAGGGCATTTCCAACCAGGGAAGCAGGTCATACTTGTGTCTTTTCTGTAACATTGTACCCAGTAATAAGAAACTTAAATTCAATAAATTGTGGTCAACATTCAAGGAATAATGTTTTCAGAAATACTTATATTAATAATCTAACTTATATTCCTTTGGCAACAATAATGATTACATATGAACACCTGTTTAAACTTTTTGTATCTACTTACATTAATGCACAATTATGATTGATCAGAAAAATGCAGTAATAAAAGTATATATAAGCATACAATATAAACATTTGTTGACAATTTCAAACAGGGTTTGATGTTTAAATACATCAACACATGTTGAAAATTGTTGACAAACGCTTTTGTGCATACATATAGATCAATCAACTGAAAGTTTTGTTCACCTGAACATCATCTTTCTCCAAGTCTTGAGCCTTCATACAAGGAAGCTCATGTGAGGCCAGCTTCTCATCAGGATCAACATGCAACTCAGTTACATAAAGAACTGGTTGTGTCTTTTCACTGACTTTCAGCTTCCTCAATTTATTCCATAGGTGCTGTCTTTTTTTCAGGCCACAGTCACTTTCAAGTAATTGTGGTAATGTGTAATCTGGGTTAAATGGTGTAAGGAGGGAGGGTCACCATCCACTGGGATGCCGTCTTCTCCAACAGGGTGCATTTGCCCACAGGCATTTAACTTCTTGAAATAGTCCAAGGCAGACATGTCGTCCCTGCCCTTATTCACCTCCAAATCATTGTGGATTTTGAATCCTCCTCGTTCATCAACTTTTTTCACTGATTGATTAAGAACTGTTTGCACAACTGCAGATGCCAAGGAAGACCAGATGGTGTCATCCTTTGTAGACCAAGTGACGGCGCCTTTTCCTTTTGGGTCTAAGGTGCAAATTGATTCCGGTGTGCACCTTAATTTTATCATCCCTGCCTGCCAACCACCTCTCTTTGAGTAGATGTCTTTGATAAACTGATCAAAAACATTGAAGTTGTGCAGGGAAAGATCAAAAATGGGACACGGTTTCACTTTGTAAGAATTCATCCTTCTCCCTGTGAATGAAAGAGAATGAAACATATGTAAACACAAACACTATAAACATGCCAGGAAAAGCACAAGAAAGTATGAAATACATGTTATTTTTTATCAGTGCATACAAGTGTATATTCATGGAACACATATTCATTATTCACTTCTTCACAAATCATTCCTTGTATATCCAGACTGCAGAGTACAGCATGTCCTGGTCAACTTGAGGAAAGAAAGTTAATTTTTAGTTCAAGGTACCTCCATCATATACATTAAATATTTCAAAACAGTAAAGAAGTCATGAAAAGAAAGGTACATAAAACATTCAATGGCAATCCCTGTAAAGCAAGAGAACATACTGTAAACATTCACTCATGTTTGAAAGTTAATTAGAGTGAGAAGATTATAACAAACACATCTCTTCTATGAAAATTCCTGGAAAAGAACATGTTGGATAAAAAACATTCAATGTCAGTCCCTGTGAAACAAGAGAACATACGTACTCATGTTGGCAATAAATTAATTAGAAAGTGAGGAGATTAAAAAAAACATATCTCTTTTATAAACATTCCTGGAAAAGAACATGTTGGAAAAAAAATTCTATGTCAAACCCTGTGAAACAAGAGAACATACATACACTCATGTTGGACAAAAATTAATGATTGTGGAGATCATAAGAAACCCCTCTATTGTAGGTTAATTTCTGAGAAGAAGGAACCAAACATGTGGGGCAACATTCAATGTACATCCCTGTGGAGCAAGGAAGAAGACAAACATACACATACACTCATGTGCATAGAAAATAAAGCACCCAAATGATACTCTAAGTTGTCAGAATGTTAGAAACATTATTCATTACTACTACATGGATACTACATTGATACTGCTAATGCATCCACCGTTGAGGTACATACATTAGCGGTAGTATCAATGTTGCAGCACTGACTTAACACTGTCAGCACAATGTTCTGCTTGAACAACAAATATAGAGCTAACACTGCTACCAATGTTAAACCAATGTTATGAAAAAATACACTGATGTTAGCTCTTCCAGGAACATGTCATGGAAAATAGTGTGTTGAACTATTCATCCTTCATAGCTTTGTTGAAATGAAATAATTAGGGGAAGAAAAAAATTCCATCAATTTCAATATGAAAGTAAGAAAAAAATCTCCCTCCCATTACAGCAATATGATACTGCTAATGTATGCACTGTTAAAGTTCATAAGTTAGCCGTAGTATCAATGTTGCAGCACTGACTTAACACTGTCAGCACAATGTTCTGTCACAATGTTCTGTTTGAACAACAAATAACAGTGCTACCAATGTTAAGTTCTGTTTGAACAATTTTCAAGCTAACAGTGCTACCAATGTTATACCAATGTTATGAAAAAATTCACTGTGAGCTCTTCCAGGGACTTATCATGGAAAATTGCGTGTGCATAATAATTCGAACACTTCAAGCAAATAATTGAAACACTTTTAAGATGAAAGTAATGAAAAAGTACTCACCACACAGCATGATGTGATGAAGGGATGAGATGTGAAGGGGTGAGGGATCTCCTGCTTCTTCATAGCTGCTTCTTCATAGCTGCTTCTAAGAAGCACACAATGGTACTTGTGTGCGGACACTTTCCCGATTTCCACTTCACAAAAAGGCCATACACAACAGCTGATGAAAAGTTCAATTTTCAGCTGACCTGGGATTTCTCCACCAGGATTTTCACTAACCCACCAAACACAATTTTGTAAAAAAAAATTGTAAAACTTTGACCTGGGAAATCTCCACCAGGCTTTTCACTTGTCCAAACACTAACCCACTAACCCTCCAAACACAATAATTTCCAAGCACTTTGTCAAACTTTGTACAAACACATCTCCTGTAATATACTCCAAAATTATAATAAAATACAAAAATTCATTGAAAATGGGAACAGGAAGAAAATCATGACCTCATACACTTGTTTAACCCTTTGTTAAGACCTAGTCAATGATTTTCTGATGTTTTAACCATTAAAAGCTGGTATCACTGATCAAATTAGATGGAACTGCTTTCAAATGTGATTGAACTGATTTCAAATGACATTCTAGTGACATTGAACACTTCTAGAACACCACAAAAGCAACACACAGCAACTAAGAAGTTATTAAAGGTTATCATTAGGAAAAATATTACAAAATGGACATATTCCAGAAATTTTACTGAAATATAATGAAGACGTGCATGCACCGGTGCGCGCATGGTTTTTCTGTTGCTACTGCTAGAACTTGGATGAGGGAGGCATCCATGTTGAATCCGCGTCACTGTGTGGTGGCGCAGTGCGGATTGAACATCACAGAGCTCCTCATTCCAAATATCATGCTTGGAACCAGCACATAACACATTACTATTATTGATTGATGAATATTGATTGAAGTCTTTTAGAAAGCATGAGACTATACACAATTGATGCATTCATGCACCATATTGCAAATAATACAACTTGACTTCAAATACAGCACACAGCAGTGTGCACACTTGCAATAGTTTGAGCATTAACCTCCCATGACAAGAATGTTAAAACACTGTGGAAGCAGTGTTGAAACATTGTGGTTTATGAATACCGTCTTATAACACTGTTGAAGCAGTGTTGAACAATGTTGGTTTAAAAAACAGATTCTTCATATATTTAATTGGAGTATACTGTTATTAGCATCCACCACTTTCACCCCCTTATTCGTTTTTGCATAAGAACTGCATTTTTCCAGAGTTTCAATATGATGCTCAAATCAGCTCTCCAATCTAAATATAGGATAAATAAATTCCAGTAACAAAATAAGAGTTGCTGGTCTGCTTACTAATAAAATTACAATGCTTTTAAAAGCCTCACAGAAATTGTTTCTTACAATGTAAAATACGCTCTTAAAATAGTCAAAAGGTGACTCAAAAGCATCAGAGAAAAACGTTTTTAACAGGGTAAAATATGCTTTTGAAAGTCAAAATGTGACGCTTTCAAAAGCGTCAACTAAAAATGTTTTTACCCCATCCTGACTGCATCAAGAAAACAGGGCGCTCCTCCCAAGCCAAAACCATTTTACCATCAACAGAAATGACCACTTTACACGTATCCCTGGCGGGAATCCAAAATTTTTGCTGGGTACATTAGTATGAACTTTGTTTTCAGATATCTCCAAAATGTTCAACAACAACAGTAATTTTGTGAGAACAATCAGGATTTTGGCACTTGTACCAATATGTCAAATGTGACATGTACCAGGACCAAATTGGTGACGTTCATCATACTTCAAGTTTTGCCAGAAAAAACTGGCAAGTTAATTATTGTTATATTTATTACTATTATTCATACAAAAAATAGCCTGAAGTAGAAGTTGATTTGTCAAACTCAACGTAAGTTCTAAGATCATATTTCCAAATTTGCTTGTGAAACTTTTATGTAAATTTTTGTATTTGAAAATATTCTAAAATTTTTGAATTTTCCACCATTTCCTTTCTAACAATGAATGGAACATCAACCAAGTGCATTGCATTTGTTGAATGTGGTTTTCTTTCATTTGTTTGTGATGTAGATGTGATTTCTCTAAAAATGCTCTCTTCATCTTCAAAATCATCAATGATATACTGTGTGACTTTTCTCTTTGTCATATTTTTGTAATTTTCATCACCAACATGTGCCCTTTTCCTCTGTCCAAAATTCTTGTTTTGATGGTATGATAGATTCATCTGATGAAAAAATATTTCCTACTCAAAAGTTTCCATAACAATTTTTTACATGTGAGATGTTATATATTTAATTGAACATATTCAAAGAAAAACTTATAAAGTACTTTCAATTACATTACACACTAATAGTATAAAAATTCAAACTCTAACAAAGCTACATGTATCAAAACCAGTATGAAAACATGAGTAAAGAAAGTATAAAAAAATTTACTTGAAAATACAATTAGTATTAAAACTCAAAGTTTAGAAAAAAATTGCTATGTAAATGAAATTACTGTTATTTACTCAATCATTTGTACTAAACATGGGAAAAAATATATTTACTGAATAAAAATATTAATAAGATTATTCTGAAAAATTAGATAATCATGAATAATTAAAATAAAATTGAAAAGTTTCATCATTGCTTTGAAGTTCGAATGTATAGATGGTTTTACCCTTTGCAATGATAAATTTGAGCATTGCTTATGTTCAAGTGCAAATTTTGTGAAGCATATGCAATGATGAGTTTTACATTGCCACTTATACATTAAATAGTCAATCGAGCATATTAAAAAAATTGAAAATATTTCCTAATACATTTATACACAATCTATGTATAAAAATTATTAGTATGAAAATATGGAATGATATTCAATTTGAAAAGGATTTTAACTTCACATTTTGTATACCATGAACATGATTGAATATTATTGTGCATATGTCAAAATACATCATATTACATTCAAAAATTTAAGTCATCTGATATTTTTTACATATCAAAATTTAAATAGATAACCTCAACTTTAAACTTAATATGCCTGTAACTTTTAAAATTAAATTAAGTGTATATTATGGAATAATACAATATATAAAGGTTAAAATGAATAAAAAAACTCACCGCGGTATTTAGGAAGATGAAAATGATGGACAGCAGGCCCGTCAAACAATCAAGTTCACTGTTTCTGAAAAAAATTAATACACATTTTATACAGCAATCTGCAACACAGAAAAAAACATAACTTTAAAGTCAAGCATACAATGTTTGATGATTGCTTCAAAGTTCCATTGTAGGTTTATAGTCTTGACAATGATAAAGTTGAACATCTCTTATGTCAAAGTGCACATAGTTCCTTAGAGTAGGCAATGATGATAACTTTAACAGTGCAAACAAAATATATTATATATTTTACATAACTAAAAAAAATTTCAATTATATTATGTGCAATTTGTATGAAGATTCATACTCTTGAAAAAATAGCTTTGTTTATCAAAACCAAGATTTCAAAAATTGATGAAAATGTCAAAAAAAAGTTCAAATTTAAATTATAATGAGTATGAAAAGGCATAGATCAGAAAAATGAGTTACTACGTAAATGAAATAAAAATGGCTACTCAATTATTTTGAATAATGATGGGAAAAGAAAACATTTGAATTAAATAAAAAATAATATCATACAGTAATGAAAGAATGATAATCTAACAATCCAATTTAGTATTAAGAGTAACTATGTGTTAATTATTTTTTTTCATTAGCAATGTACAAATTTGTTGGCAATGATTTATGTGAACAATACAAATGCAATCGCTATGATTCATTTATCATTGCAAATTAATAAATAGGGCTCAAATTATAAAAAAATATTATTTTTTCATTGATAAATGTATGACTCTAGCTTAAATATATCAAAAGCATTGTTAAAATTTGCGTCATGATGAATTTTAACATTGAAAATGCATGAACATTTATTGATTGTATGATTGCATGCAAAAATATACAGTTAAATTTATAAAAATCAAACATTTTTCCTCAAAAACGAAGTAAATGTTCAATGATTAGCTCAATGATTAGTTCAATGATTTGAAGATATTCAATAACTTGAGAAATAAATCAATTTACTAAAACTTTGAGAGATATAAAATTTGTTAAAATAACCTCAAATTTCAAGTTTAGATTTCTGAAAAATTAAAAATTGAATTCAGTATATATGGAGTAATGCAGTCTATTCAGGTTATTATTAAATAAAAACTCCCCAGTATTTTGAAATGTGAGAATGGACAGTAGGCCTATCCACCAATAAAGTTCACTTTTCCTGGAAAAGTTGAATAGATATTTTTTACAGCACTTTAAAACACCAAAAAAACATATTTCAAAATAAAACACAGTGATAAGCAATATTAAAATAATAATTTTCATTTTTTTAAAATTGATTATAAACCAAACTTTTTTAAATTTAGAGTGGACACTTCCAAGTTGAATAATTTGTAATTAACTAACCACAAAGACATTATTCCAAGGGTAGTGGCCAAGTCACATAGATGTAAGTTATTTGCATGAATTCAAGTATAAGTGAAAAACTTAAAATATATACAATTCTAATACAATGGTCATAAAAACAATATCCATCACAGATGAGAAACACTGCGTATGAAACAAAATTTTCCAACTTGCACAGTGAACACTTGGAATTTGAATAATTTGCAATTGCCTATCCACAAACCAGGTATTCTGAAGGTAGCGACCTACTGAAGATTTCTCAACGTAACTTCTGCTATTATATCATCAAAAAAAATTCAAGAAAAAAGGGGAAAACGGTTCCCTGTTTCAACCATCGCATCTTCCTCTAAAAGAGGACAAATCTCCAGGTTTCCTTTTTAATTATTTTATTGAAAACAATACAAAAACAGGATCAAAGAATGCTGACTGAAAGACAGCTGACTACAGTAAAAATGTGTCACGAATTTTTTTTTCTTCAGCAGGTTAAACAATAAGGGAGAGAAAATTCTAGAAAGGATGAATTGAATATAACCAGCTCATGAAAATTCTTATCCAAACTTTCCTCCAAGTTGGAGATGATGAGAATCTATATTTAGACTGGTTAAAAAAATAGTATTCTTCCCAGAAAAATGATTGCATAGCCAATAAACAAACTTTAGTCCTGTCTTACTGGTAACTGGATAAAAATTAAAAGTGTTGCAAAAATTTTCTCCAATATTGTGAATCTTATGTCTCTGAAGCTTTGTCTTTACGTGAGTTTTTTTTATTCAATATTCATAATGATAATAATTTTTTACTGAACAACATATAATTCTAACATAGCTTATTGGAAATCAATGTTCAACTGCATACAAGGATAAATTTGAACATTGGGCGGGAATAAGCATTGATAGATTATATCATACCATTTGAAAATACTTTTATAGATAATGAATAATTGTAGCTCAGCTATTAAATAATTTATGCTTAGATGATTGCAATTATATATTTCAACCTTACAAATACATAAGTGAGATTGTACTTTGTATTACACATGTATGCCAAAGTAGAATTATTACTTGGCAATTTATAAATTTGTTGGCCATGAGTAATGCAAACACAAAATATACATTGGCAATGATACATTTTACATCCCCAACAAAAATATATGTTTAAACCTAAAAATATGTATAATTATACTGTAAGAAATGCAGAAATATATCATACCTGATCAAGAGATGGTGTTCAGGTAAATAAAATAATGAATTCAAATGCTCCCAAATATGAGAATGACTGATTTATAAAATGCTGATTCACATATAATTATAAATGATATACAGAATTGTATTATTACAGAATTTTTTTAAATCCTGAAGAAATATGTGTAGAAAAATCAAAATATATAATTATTCTGCAATAAATGCATAAATATATCAAACCCAAAGCTTTAATATGTATTAAAATAAACATATTGTAATTCAAATGAAAATTTTAGAATTCCATTCTTAATTGGCTTTCTAAATGTTTTATATTCTTTTTTCAGGACAACTCCACAAATACATTCACTGCTACTGCTAACACTATACTTCATCTGCGGCTGAACTTATTCTAATATCCCTTCATTATGTTATTGCAGCACTTGAAATAGCAGCATGACTCATTCAAACAGTTAATATATTGGGCACATTTTGGCAGGCCATGAACCTGGGCTCAAACAGAGTAATGCTACAACACCAATTGCTGGTCATACCGCATAGGCTATGGCAGACTTAGACAGAAGAAGCAAAACTGCTCCAGTGATATCAAGTATGGTGGGCATGCATATAAAGCTGAATGGCATAGATGCTAAGGTAGTTGGATAACCATTAAACTAATTATTATTTTAAATGCCATGTTTGAATATATCATCAAATATAAAAATGCAATGTAAAAGTCTTTTCAGAGATCAAATTGAATATTGCAAGCACAGAAGGGAAGATTGATTAGAGCATCTGATATGAATATGCTGAAAAATTAAAATTTTTATTTTTTGTTGGCAATGTATAATTCCTTTGCAATGATTAATGTCAACACTACGAATGCTTTGGCCGTGATTGAATTTTCATCGCAAACAAATATAGACATTTAAAAATTAAGATAAATGAAATCTTTTCATAAATATTGCATGAATCTATCATGGCTTCTTAAGAGGTGTTGGTCAGATATGTGGAAGAATAAATTAAAAAATTCCAAAAAATGATTGAGAACGAATGATTTTCAAAATGGTGATTAACATATAATTAAAAAATGGAGTTCTAAGTTCACATCGAGATCATATTCACAACCTAAAATGGAAGAGCAATCATTGATTGTATGATTGCATACAGAAATATATAGTTGAAAAATTATAAAAATAATATTTTCTATAAGCAACATAATATATATTAATAATAGGTAATCAAATAGCAAACTTCATCTAAAAATTAGATCAATTATAATATAGCTCTGGCATTAGCAATGATACATTCATTCATAGATACAAAAATGAATAGTTGGAAATTTATATTAATGACCATCATTTTTCATCATCAAATTATAATTTTATCATAAACATTAAAAGAATGATGTTAAAAGAGTTCAGATAGATGTCAAAAAAGTAAGAACCCTAAAGCTTAATAATTAATAAATTAAACAAATTGTAATTAAAATACAAATTTAAAAGAAAATTCCTAATGGATTCTTTAATGTATTCTTTCAATTCTCTCTTCAGGACAGGTCTATTTACTAATGCATTCACTGCTAAAGTTTACACTGTACTTCATCTACCATCAAACAGCAGGCCTGTCAAACAATAAAGTTCACTGTTTTTGAAAATAATGAATACATATTTTTCATAGCAATGAAGAACACCAAATAAAAATGTAACTTTAAAGAATCACACTGAACTGAGCAATATTAAAAAAATATTTTTGTTTTTTCAAATTGATTTTCAAACATAACTTTTCTGAATATCACAGTGGACACTTTCAAGTTGAATAATTTGAAATGATCTATCAATAAAGGGGATATTCTGAGGGTAGTGGCCAAGTCTTGTGCATATCAGTTATTTACACAAATGCAAAGACGTGAAAAACTCAAAACTTATGCATTTCAAATACAATGAACATTGAAACATTTTATGCACCAAAAAAATTAAGACATACTGTGTATGAAAATAAATTTTCAAACTTCTACTGTGAACACTTGCAAGTTGAATGATTTGCAATCATATTCTGAAGGTAGCAACCTATACAAATGAACTAAAGATTGCTGAAATGTCACTTCTGTTTTTTATATCAAAAACAATGCACAAAGAGAGGCAAAGAGTTCCCAGTTTCCACTCTTGCATCTGCTGCAAAAAGAAGCCTTATCTTCTTGCTTTTTTGTGGATTTCTGCTATTCAAAACGATAAGAAAAAAAATCAAACACTACTGGAAGACAACAGACTACAGTTGGAATGAATGTCACAAATTTCCCTGTCTTCAGCAAGTAGAACTACAGAAGGAAAAATCCAGAGAGGATGAATTGAATATATCCAACACATGAAGATTCTTATCCAAACTTTCCTCCAAGTTGGAGATGATGAGAATCTACATTTCGACTGGTTTTATGAAAAAAGAAATAATACCCTTCCCAAAAAAATGATGGATTAGCCAATAAACAAACTTTAGTCCTGTCTTACCAGTAACTGAATAAAGAAATAAAAGTATTGCAAAAATATTCTCTGTAGTGCTTACCCTTCAAGTTTATCAGAGTTTACTAATCAAATTTGCCAACAGCAGGTTTCCATATAAAAACCTCCCTCCAATTTATGAACTATACTCCTAGGCGTTAACAAAACTCAAAGACTAAGAACAGACAGAACTATATGGCAAGGGATCCTGTGGGTGCCTCAGAAGAAAGGTACGCTGTAGTAATTTTAGGTCAATGGAGGTTTTTAATGGTATTAGACATTAGCCTCGATTAGCTCCAAGACACTTGTTAATGTTGAAGTCAGTTTCAAAGAAGCAAAAGACTGAGGCCCTCTTAACTTCAAGGTTAACTTAGAGTGAATTAGCAGAGAGTGCTAAAGTGTTTGTTTTTACTATATTAATTAAAATGGATAACAGTTCTGTTCTTGATTTAAGTTGTAAAAGGAATACTAAATAGGCGTGAAGAGGGCAAAGTTCTGCCAGCGGCAAGAAGAAGTCAGGGTTGCCTGGAAAATTCACAGGCTTGTCTGTTCAGAGGCACCAGACAGTAAACCAAGTAGGGATCTGTGTTCTCTAGACACTCAGCAAAACACTAAGCTGCCTCAAAGAAGCGCCAGATCAATATTGCAGTTGTCTTGCACAGAACCAGCTCTAACACTGGACTCTGCGGCAAAGAGCAAAACCACAATAGGTTGCGTTCCTGTTAGTGCACGGTGAAACACCGCTAAACCTCAGAAAGCACAAACCAATGGGCTGTTAAGGATCAAGATGGGTTGCAGCGTAAAAACACTACAGACGCCACAAAATGCCTTAAAAAATTTCAGCTTGCAGACAATGCTAGCAAACTTTCCCACTACTCAGATTTAAAACAATAGCCTCAGAAACAAACAGCCAATCTTTGTGTCAATGACACCTTCAGGTCTTACTTCCCAGGACAATCTCCTACAACCAGTTAAAACAATTAACGCTCCTACCCTCAAATAGAGAACCCAACCCCTTAGATCAAGAACCTAAGTTGTTTTCTTGAGCGTTAATCTTAATACATAAAAACACTCTTCACCAATTCAAGTTTGAATAAATGAAATGTATTTACTTTAACGCAAAGCACCTTTCCGTAAATTCCTGGCCTAACTCAATCTTCAAGTTAGTGCTTCAGAACTACTTACGTTAAAGTCAAAGTTTTAATCTTCTGAAAGTAAAAGACAAAGCAGAGAGCAAGAATGCAATTTTGAACTATTATTCCACAGAGGAGCTGTTCAGCGCCAAGTGGGCAAACGTTCGAAGAAAGAATAGCACCAAGAGTGCAACAGTTGATAAAAGAACACTAACGTAGTGAAAGAATGAACACGCAACCCAGCAATTTTATTCTTTAAAGAACTAACAAGAAACCACAGTATGCTTTGAAGGGTTGTTCAACTCTTCAAGGCAAAACCAAGTTGATTTCAGTGAATTAAGTTTGCATTTCACTGAAACTTTCACTAACATAATGTAAAATTAACAATATTGGTTGAAAACGTTATGTGAGCAGATTGAGCTAGCAAAAGCTTAAATCAGGCAAACAATTGTAAGACTAAAAGTTTTTAGAACAAAGAATCTATTGAGCACTATTGAGTACTCATTTAAGAACCAATGGTAAGTAAGTTAAAACAGAAGAATCCAAGAACCTTATTGGTGCTTGGAAATTGAAAATTTGAGAATAAAAGTCAAAGGAATAATTAGTGCACAAACCTTGTAAATTAAACACGAGCTTTCTCTTTTTCAACTTAAAAACGTTACAAAATTCAGATTCTAATTATTTAATCAGTTCAACGATATTAACGTTTAACGTTATTGGCCCGCCTTCCACCCGCAAATGCTTTGCTCAACAAACAGGAACAAAATGATAACTGCAAATGGAACGCTAAAATAACGTTAACGTTTCTTCTCAAGTAAAAATAACACTAAGTCTTTTAACATAAAGTCAATATCAAAATTAAAATGACAGTCAAATTCAAATTTTCAAGATTAAAACTTGCTTTTGTCAAATTTGCTAAGATGCACTTGGCGTGCTAATGCCCTTCTTAGCAAAGAATAATTGAACGTTCTTTACATCAAGCAGATGGCTTAATGCAAAGGATGGAGCGTTCTTAGCTCTTAAAAACCTACAAAGCAGTTGAAGACTGCCTTGGCCAAGCTCTTTCTTGGACTTATGGAAACACCTCGCAATTGTTTGGCGTTCCTTTCAGGTTTTCAAAAAAGATTGAGGGGGATCTTGGAACAAGCAGTAGAGCTGCTCGCTTGCAGCTGTCCTACCCACAGATAGCGAAAGAAATATTTAGGGAGTAAGATTGAAAACCAAGGGCAATTATAACAAAAAGCTAGATCAAGTATACCCCCACTAATGACAACGACTGCAAGAATCCCAGTGATCCTTGACAGTGGCACAAAAATGGCAAGTTTTGTTGAGAATACCTTAATGTTAAACTTACAGCTTAATAATCAATCAAACTCTGTATAGGAATGTAAACAATTTAAGGATGAGGCTCACCCAAGCCCTTCCTTTTAGTCCCCACAATCTTAATCTAAGATAAATGTAGATCTACGCTGGTCCGTTAAAACTACGACTTATAAGCATTTGCCCTGTGT